>WSFP011407398.1:0-25252 GCA_009831015.1 Picea engelmannii
CACAATAACCTTTTCTTAGATAGAATGATTATGGCAAGTCCACACTAGAACCAACAAATAAACCCCAACCAGAAACACCACTGCTACAGCAGCAACACAATACCAATAAAGTGTACCTCTACCAAGAGAAGCACATAAGAAGAAGATAGCAAAAAGACTTGCACCCTAGCTGCCACTGTTTCTCCTTAGACTTGCGCCCTAGCTGTTGTCACAGTTCGTCCTTAGACGTGTGCATTGTTTATGAGTGAGTAAGAGTGTGTCTAAATGAGCTAGGTGCCTCCTTATTTATACTAGCTTGTCCAAGTGACTTTTCCAGGTGGGGCCGACTTCTCTTTATGGGGCCTTCTATTTCTTTATTATTATTCTCCTTGGGCCAACTTCTCTTCTATGGTTTACACACATCTGTTTAATGGTTCCCTTACTCCCATAATATTTTATTCTAAGCACAAGGGTTACACTTGGAGGTCAATACCTCCCACAGCTATCAAAACATCAACATAGTGTACCATCTCTTTAAGGCAGCATGATGACTCCCTTCCATCCTTCTCCTTCAAGCTTAATGTTTCTCATCTTCAATCCCTTGATTTCAAGACTTTAGTGCACAAAGTTTGGAACCTCTCCCCAAGGCCTCTGAAGGAAAGAAGTTAGCTCCTCTGGTGGGATGTTATTTGTCAACCAGTGAAATTTATGAGGGGATGGGGTCTGTTAATAGCTCATTGGAGGAATTGCAGGATGCAAGCCACTAGCTTGAGGAGATACAAGTCATTCTATAAGATCTTCAGAACAATTCTTGAAGAGGAGGTAGCACACCTAGAATTAGTGGTCTAAAGGGAGGAGGAATATATTGCCAAGGGAACCCAAGATAATGTGAAACTCCAATGGATTAATGAAGAAGATGAGGGTTTCAAGTTCTATTTTGATTTCTTGCAGTGAAAATGTTCTTCAAAACATGTTCTTGATTGAACTTTGGAGGATTCCTCCAAGATAAAGAACATGGTTGGGCTTCACTTCCACAACATTTTTTCTCCTTGTGCCCTATCTGACGAAGTAGTGGAGGCTAAACATGCACACTTCAAGGTAATTCCACCTAAGGATTCTATCATCGATAAGAACAAGTTGGATTGTGACATTTTCAAAGAAGAACTCTTTGCTACTCTTAAGTCGTGGTAAGTCTCTTGAGAATGACAATCTTCCTTGTGAATTCTTTAAGGCAATGTGGATACAATTGGTGATGATCTTTGTTGCATGGCCAAGAAGTATTTTGCCTCAATGACTCTAGAAAAATTTCCTAACCAAGGGTTCATTAAACTAATAAAAAAGAATGCAACCAGAGTTTCAATTGGGGGTTGGAGAACCATCACCCTTGGTGCTTCCTATAAGAATTTGGCAAAGGCGATTACTCTCTACATTCATAAACTCCCTCCTCGAGTTGGCAAACAAGAATAAACAAGTTCAATGCCAAACAATTTTATCTTGGATAAAATGATTTCTACATGTGAGGCCATGGAATGGGCCAAGGAAATAGATCAACACTCTTGTTTCTCAAAATTGACTTTGACAACATATGAGAGAGTCAATTGGTATTTTATTACGATGATGATTTTTTTCTCTAGTATTTGGGTCTACATGTGTTGATAAGGTGAACACCCTATTCTCCAATGCCTCTAATTTTGTTTTGGTGAACAGGTTACTCTAGTCCTAAATCCCCTTGCCTCATTTGATTACACACGTTTTCCCCTTTCTCCCTATGTCAATGTGTTAGTTGTTGTTACTTTGGGGTATCTATTGGAGGCTACCAAGGTTCAAGGAAGGATCATGGGCATTTCTCTTCGTGATGATTCATATCATTTTCTGGATGATTCTTTCTTATGAGACTAGGTTGACCACAAGTTGAATGGACGATACAAGGGAATGTCTAGATCTCTTATGTGTTGCTTAAGCAACAACTATCAATGAACATAACATTGATTTTTGGTTGGTTGGCATGGATGACACTCAAGAGTGGATACCCTTCGCATGGAATTACATTTGACAAAGTGTGATTGCACACTATCTCGAGATCCCATTTGGAACAAGGCTTTCAACAGTGGATAAGGGGGAGTGTGTCATCAAAAGCTTCATACCAAACTTAAATTCTAGCAAATCATGGACCTCCCCTTTGTAAATAATTGCATTGTTGTTTCAAGGATTATTCAAGACTCGGATTTCTTATGTCTCTTATTGGCTTCCCGATAGGACTCAATTCAAACAATTGGCACAGATTTTCAAATCATTTTTGCAGCCTAAGTATCGGGAGAGAGAAGTACCGATGGTTCCCTAGGATGTATGTATTATTCCCAAGGAGGGAGGTTTGGGTCTTAGTGACGTTTCTTTGCAAGGAAGCATTCTTGCTACCAAATATGTGGTGTGATGCTTTGAAGGTTCTTCTGCACCACAGGTTTTACTCTACTCAACATGTTCTCAAGGTTCGTTGCTCTTTTGATTTGTGTGATATTATATGATCCCCTCATGTGTTCAAGATTTATGTGGCTTTCATCTACAAAAGCACTTGGGAGGCTTGAAAATCCATTGCCTAACTCATCTAGTGGAATTTATCGAGTAGCAAGTCAAGTTTGGATCTGGCCTGGTACTCAATTTGCAGTTGGAAACACTAGAGCCAATGCATCATTGAAATTTTGTGGTTTCAAGCACTCAAGTTGAGTAGGGAGGGCATTTTCTCCTAAAGTAATATTTGGGACTTTGACGCTAGGTCCCGGAAGCACTAGCAAGTGTTGGCACAACAAAAGGCCCTTATTTCTTTTGATAAGCTAGTCATCAAAGACATTGTTGGGTTGATTCCTCTAGAGGACTTGTTCAAATTGAGCACACACCAACCTAAACGGAGAGGAGTTTTTGCCAGTGTCTGTTGTCCCCTTCCTCTTGATCGAAGCAGAAGATCACTCAGTAGCTTATACTACTCTCGTAGGCTATAGTCGAGGGGAAAAAAGGGAGTCACGAGGATTTGTTTAGTGTCACTTGGGTGAAAGATATTATATTCATAAAGTGACATTAAATAAAATTATTAATCACTGATGCATTAAAAAATAATTTTTAATGTTTAAGTATCAATTAAATGAGAAGTAAGGTGAGGGTTTGATTTGGTCAAAAAAGAGAAAGATCTAGAAGGCTCAAAAAAAGAATAAAAGGAGGAGTAGCGTCTCACTTTAGTATTATGATTGGATATCTTATTTAGAAGTGCTCTTGGTGCTAAGTTTTTGTTAGGGTTTAGCAAAACCCTTCTATTGTTGGTCTTGCTTCGATGGTGCGACACCCACCCTAGTTAGACAAAGAGAGAGAGTCCATCCGGATTTCCATTTGGATCATCAGTAGAGTACCATCTTGTGGCAATCGTTGTGGAGGATCATAGCCTTGCTGGAGAGAATCGAATTGCCTTTGTTTGCAGGTTGATCCATCATCACATGTCATAGAATTGGAGAGCATTATTAGAGGGATAGACGGATGAACCCCTCTTTCCAAGTGTTAGTCGTGGAAGATAGGGTGTCATAGGGCATTAGATCAAGGCCATGAGGCCATTGAGGGGATCATGGACGCTGAGGGAGGGTTGTGGGCCAAATTTATTATGTAGCGAGAGGCCATTAAGGAGGTTGGCTATCATTTGCAGGTCCGCTAGGTGAAGGAAATACAACAGAAAATAATGGCAAACCGTCTAGCTCAACCTTATGTTGTTGGGGTTCCAACAGTGAGGGTTTAGAAGGGGATCGAGTATCTTATCTATGGAGATCGTGGTCATTGAAGGAGGCAGCAAACAGATTGAAAGGTTTTTCAGCAATGGACAACAGTTCTTGAGGGTTATTGGCATCATTTCCATATATGTGTAGTTGGGTGAACAGTGTGGAAGTCGGGTGGCAGATCTACCTTGACAAAGAATTCTCTGCAGTGTGTTCATCAACCAGGAGAGTTGTGGCATCATCTCCAGGTTTATTGTCTCATTTATTGTGTGTATAGGAGGGTTTGCAGCTAGTAGGATTTGTGTTTCTTTTAGAGATACTTGCATTTGTTCTTACAGCCATTAGAAAATTATGTATTGTTGAGATTTTTAGGATACAAGACATAATAAGATGCCAAAATTGTCTCTTCTATCTTATGTGTAATGGAATGCATGCAATCTGTTTGATGTTATGTTTATCTTTGCCAAGTGTTTGTAAGAAATCCTTGGCAGCGGCAAACAATGATAATGCAAAGTGGTTGACGAAATTGATATAAGAAAAATCACATTTAGGGCATCAACATAACATTCCAACCTAGCCTAGTTTGGGATATTACAGTGGTATCAAAGTTGGTGATTTTGCCAGCATGTGATTTATGGAGACATTGATGCCAAGGAAAACTAGAGGACGTGGGGGACAACCCATCCCAGGATCAGAGTCATCAAAGGAGGTAAAAACATAAGGAGTTATGGGGGATCATACTGAGGATAGGACCTTACAGCTGTTAGAAACAATAGCCAATGGGCAACAATAAATGGCCAGGTCACAGGATCTATTAACATAACTCATGACACAATTCATCACTGGCAACCAGGGGAATCTAAACCATGGAGGGGCCAATGGCAACCACACAGAAGGCAGCCACAAAGGAGGTAGGGCTCATGCAGAGGGTAGCAATACCAACATTCCAACACAAAGTAACCTACAGAGAGTTAGCATAAAAGTAGCGAGACCATTATTTCCACCATTCCTTGAGGAGCAACCCATAAGAGCACATGAACAACAGGAGTCGGTTGTCGAGGTCAACACCTACTTTAGGGAGTATCAGTTGCTAGAAGAAGGGGCCCAGGAAGCCATGTATTACAACGACTATTGCAACCTTAGGATGAGGAACAAGCCTAGGGTAGGCCAAATTCAGTAGAATTTTGATCTTCTAAACAAATTGGGGAAGATGACTATCTCATCTTTCGACGAATCAGAGATATGCACAGCCCAAGCATGGGTGCATAAGTTGGAGACCTACTTCCATCTAAATCGGATGACAAAGGTTGAGACCATTAAATTTCCCACCCTCCACTTAGACGGAGAAGCTCATGAGTGGTGGTACCATGGGCTTGTGACACTAGGGCATTCCAACATCACATCATACGAGGATTTCACCCAAAGACTGATGGACAGGTTCAATAAAAAGGATCCTAAGATCCACTTCAGGGAGTTGGAACAGTTGAGGCAGACAAGTACATCAAAGGCATACATCACAAAATTCCATACGATGGCAGTTATGGTAATTGATATTTCGGAGCATAGGTTGGTGATGTTATTCATGGAAGGCTTATCTAAACCCTTGAGATGACGGGTGAAGGATTTTATGCCAACCACATTGTAGGATGCTATTATGAAGACCCAGGGGATGGTTGGTACAGTTCTCAAGAAAACCCAGGTGAAACTCTTTATTCCACAGAAAGGTCAGGTGACGAAATCTCCCTAAAAGCCATGGACAAGGACATGATGAATGAAGAGACTCAAAGAGAGCTAAGAAGGAAGAATCTTTGCTACAACGACAAAGAAACTTGGGAACTAGGACATTGTTGCATGGAAAAAGGGAAAGTACACTACATATAGGTGTTTTTTGATGAGGAGGATGACAGTGAGGACGAGATAGCTCATACACAAGGCAATGGAAAAAGAAATGGCGAGGCAGAGCCACCTCATCTTGAGATTTCCAAAGAGAAACCGCTGCAAGAAGGGGTCAAGAAAGTGGCCATTGCCACACTTTCGGGAGTGCCTCGTTATTATACTTTCATAATCAAAGGCATTTTGCAGGGATAGAAAGTTATCGCTCTGATCGATGGTGGGGCCACCCACAATTTCATCGACACAGCACTAGTGGCTAGTAGACACATTCCCACAGAGGAAGTTGAAGGATTCAATGTGGTGGTAGCAGACGGGTACAACATGACTTGTACTCAAAGGATCCGAGGGTTGGATGTGACATTAGGCAACTATACATTGACCAGTGATTTTTATGTAGTGGATTTAGCATACACTAATGTGGTGTTGGGAGTACAGTGGTTATATTCACTTGGAGATTTCAAAATGAATTATCGGATCATTAGGATGGAATTCATACACAAGGGGTCAGTGAGTGATTATGAGAGGTAAGTCATCAGGATCGCCTAGCATCGTTTCCAACAAACGCATGGAGGCCATCTCTAGACACAGTGATGTGGCATGTGCAGCAAAGTGCTTGATTACCACGCAGAAGCCATCCCAGGATCGCCAGCACTATCATGTGGACATACAAGAGATGCTTGGGAAACACGATAAAGTGTTCAAGCCACCACCAGCAAGAAGACCACCAGACAGAGGGTTTGAGCATGTCATCGAGTTAGAAGAATGGGAAAAACTCGTGATCACCACACCCTATAGACATCCAAAGAAGTTTAAGGACGAGATTGAGAAGGCCATAAAAGAATTGTTGGAGATGGGACATATCAAGGCTAGTTCTAGTCCCTTCGCTTCTTTAGTGGTATTGGTAAAGAAGAAGGATGGCATGATGAAGATGTGCATCGACTACAGGGCATTGAACAAGAAGACAATTGAGAACTGGTACCTGATACCCAGGATCAATGAGCTGATAGATGAGCTACATGGAGCAACGTACTTCTCGAAGATTGATCTTCGATCGGGATACCATCGTATCAGGGTTAGATAATACATCCATAAGACAACATTCAGATGTCACTACGTGCACTATGAGTTCCTAGGCATGCCCTTTGGGTTGACTAACACATCACCAACCTTCCAGTCATGTATGAACCATATCTTCAACAAACAGTGGAGGAAGCTTTTACTAGTTTTCTTTGATGACCTATTAATCTACAGCAGGACTTGGAGGGGACATCTGAGGCATGTAGATGAGATTCTCAGCATTATGGAGGAGCAGTCATTGTTTGCAAAGGAGGCAAAGTGCGAGTTTGGGCTGACAAAAATCCTTTATTTAGGGCACATGATTGGTGGCGAGGGAGTGAAGGTGCATCAGGAGAAGATCGAGGTGATCTTAGATTGGCCCACCCCCAGATCACTTACAAAGTTGCAGGGGTTCTTCGGGACATGCAGCTATTACGGGCGCTTTGTGAAAGGGTTTTCACAACTGGGTGCATCATTGACAAACCTCGCCAAGAAGGGAGCATTCAGATGGTCAGAGGAAGCACAAGTAGCATTCGACGAAATGAAGAAGGTGATGAGCACTTTCTTGTGTTAGCACTCCCATATTTCCCATAGCCATTTGTATTAGAGTGTGATGCATCCAGTGAGGGGATAGGAGCAGTGTTGATGCAAAATCGAGACCCCATAGATTTTGAGAGCAGGAGTTGAGGGAGCCAGAGAGGCTCTATCCTATCTACGATAAGGAGATGTTGGTCAACATGTATGCATTAGCGAATTTCAGACAATACCTGGTGGGAGGACGCTTTGTGGTTAAGGCTGACCACAACAGCTTGAGATATTTCTTGGAGCAACGAGACCTGAGCAAGAGGCAACAGAAATGGATGAGCAAGGTGCACACATATGATTTTGACATTGAGTATGTAAAGGGAAAGAAGAACATAGTTGCTAACGCCCTATCTAGGAGACCGACAGCCTTCTCCATGACAGAGATCTCAACAGACTGGAAGTCCATTCTCTTGGTAGAGTACTCCAAGAATACCTTCACCTGTGAGTTGATGGAGGGTATTATTCAAGATGACAGGTACATGGTAGTGGATGATATCATCTACTATAAAGGATAAATCTATCTTGTCCCTAAGTCCACACAAGGATAATATTTTGAGGGCGGTACATGACGCATCACTAGCAAGGCACCTGGGGTATCTGAAGACCTACAGGCAGGTGAGGAAGAGATTCTCTTGGAAAGGTCTCAAGGAGGACGTACTTTGATATGTTAGCAAGTGCATGACTTGTCAGCAGAACAAGTCAGAGCTTACACATCCTGCAAGGTTGCTTCAGCCATTGTCGATTCCCGAGCAGAAATGGGAAAGCATCTCCATGGATTTCATTATAGGGTTGTCGAAGATATAGGGCAGGGACTATATCTACGTGGTGGTAGATAGGTTGACCAAATATGCGCACTTCTTTGCCATTCCCTCCCAATATAGCGCATCTCAAGTGGTGGACATATTCTTCAGGGAGGAGTTCAGACTTCATGGTCTTCCAAGTTACATAGTTAGTGACCGTGACAACAAGTTTCTCAACACATTTTGGCAGGAGATGTTCATGCTAGCAGGGACGGAGTTGACACCTAGTACCAATTATCATCCTCGGATAGATGGACAGACCAAGATTGTGAACAAGTGGATCGAGGGATACCTGCAAAACTACGTGTCAAGACAACATAGGGCATGGATGAAGTGGTTGCACCTTAGAGAGCATTGTTATAATACCACTTATCACATATCCATAGGGATGAGTCATGTCAGGACATTGTATGGCTACGATGCCCCATCATTTGTAGATTTAGTGTTTGGGGAGAGCAGGGCCTCCAAGGACAAAGACTGGTTGCAGGAGAGTCGGGACATCTTGAGAGTCCTAAAGAAAAACTTGTAGGTCGCCCAAAATCAACAGAGGGTGTATGCAGACTAGCACAAGGTGGAGTGCAACTTTAGGTTGGGGACTTGGTCTTTCTCATGTTGCAACCCTACAGAAGATCTTTGCTAAAGAAGAGTGGTGCAGAAAAGTTGAAGCCTCGCTTCTATGGACCATACAAGGTGATAAGAAGAGTCAAAGAGGTAGCATATGAGTTGGAATTGCCTGAGGGCAGCAGGATCTGCAACGTCTTCCATGTGTCTTTCCTCAAGAAGGCATTGAGACAACAGGTCACCCCTTTAGCAGACCTACCTCCATTACATGAGGAAGGACAGTTGGTTCTGACTCTAGAGAGGGTTATTGACAGTTGGTTCTGACTCTACAGTTGGTTATTGATATCAATGAACATAACTTTGGTTTTTGTTTGGTTGGCATGGATGACACTCTAGAGTGGATACCCTCCACTGGAATTGCATTTGAGCAAGTGTGATTGCACACTATGTCGAGATCCCATTTGGAACAAGGCCTTCAACTGTGGATAAGGGGGAGTAGTGTCATCAAAAGCTTCATACCAAACTTCAATTCTAGCAAATCAAGGACCTCCCCTTTGCAAATAATTGCATTGTTGTTTCAAGAATTATCCTAAGGCTCAGATTTCTTATGTCTCTTACTAGCTTCCCGATAGGACTCAATTCAAACAATTGGCACAAATTTGCATATCATTCTTGTAGTCTAAGTATGGGGAGAGAGAAGTACCAATGGTTCTTTGGGACTTTGAGGCTAGGTCCTGGATGCACTAGCAAGTGTTGGCACAACAAAAGTGATGCAGCCCCCCTACCCTCCTAGGGTTCTGCGACCTCCCGGTCTAGGATCTTTCTAAACACTAAGTCGGATCGACTCTTCGAGTTCCTCTTTGAACCCAAATCAACTAAACACAGGCCCCTTTTCCTTCTGTATGTAGGTATTGTCAGACCCGCCTGGTTTCTATGGTCATGATTTGACCGTTATCAATCTGTCTGTCGATCAACAGTTCACAACAATTGCGGGCCATCAACATGTTCACCCTTTAAGGAAGAACCCTATCCCCGCAATCTGAAAGTGCTAACCCGATCTCCTATTGATCGTGCTCGTTGATCCCCTGCCTCGACGAGATCAACGACTCCAGTGCATTGTGGACTGTGAACTAGCGCGTTTGCTAATTTCACCTCTGCTCCCCGCAATGATTCCCTACCGTTGATTTCCCTTCTCAGATCAACGGCCCTAATTTACTTCGAGTTTCCAAACTTCAGAAATCTCAACTTCTCGCTCTCTGCAAGCTCCTTTTACTAAGCCCCTTCTTCGCATGTGTCCTCGAGTTGTGTCCTTATGCAAACACATGATTGCGGCCCGCCTTCGACGTTTTAAAGTTCGCACAACTCATGTCTCTAAAATGCTACGGGATCGTCGATCTCGCGATCTTGACGATACTGTCTGAACTGACGGTTCAGATCTGTGTTTTTCAAATCTACGGACCAGATCTGCCCCTTCTCGATCAACGTATGTGATCTCTTCGTGATTACGGACTTTGGAGTTTTGAAATCTCAAACCCTGCTTTCTTTCGTACTTCAATCTTCCGGAGCTGACGATCTGCAGACACCTGTCCTGCTCAATCAACAATCATGCCTTTACTTCGGGTGTTTGACCTTTCCACTCGGATCAACGGTCCTGTGACTCTCTTCTCAATCAACAGTCGAGATCTCCTTCGGGTTTCGGACTTTTGAGATTTCAAATCTCAAACCTTATTTTTCCCAATGACTTTTATCCGAAGGCTATAATCCATTGACCCGTGTCCTCCTTCGAATCAACGACTGAGGTTTACTTCGGGTCTTTACCCGGAGCTCTCAGATCTACACCACGTCTCCCTTGATCTAACGGCCTCGAATCAACGGCTGAGGTTTACTTTGGGTCTTTACCCGGAGCTCTCAAATCTATGCCACGTCTCCCTTGATCTGACGGCCACGAATGACTTCGAGTCTTTACCCAGAGCTCTCAGATCTACGCCACGTCTCCCTTGATCTAACGGCCACGAATGACTTCGGGTCTTTACCCGGAGTCCACAGATTCATGCCACGTCTCCTCTAAATCCGACGACTCAAATTCACTTCGGATGATCTGATGCCTGAGATTCACTTCGGACGATCTGACGACTCAGATTCACTTCGGCTGATCGGACGCCTAAGATTTACTTCGGATTTTCGACTCTTCGGCCTTCGGAAATCTCAAGTCTCAAACTTGCCTCCTTCAGGACTCACGGCATCTGACGGCTTAGATCCACTTCGAGTGATCTGACCCCTGAGATTTACTTCGAACAATCTAACGGCTCCGATCCACTTCGGTTGATCGGATGGTTGAGATTCTACTTCGGATTTCTGACTCTTCGGGCTTTGGAAATCTCAGTTCTCAAACCTTGGTGGGTTCTCTCTCCTGAGTGTGCAAAGCGCTAAGGCTCGTGCACCTTACTCTGATCAGACAGTTGTTGATCCGTTGCACTGTGATCCAACAGCCACTGTCGCTCCTCCTCCTGAGCTTCTGATTTCTTCCGACTTGGAAGATTTATCAGTGTTCAAAGGTTTCGAACCTTTGCTCCTCCTACGAGTCCGACTCTTGGATCTTGTCAACACTTATGAAAAGTGCTATCCCTTATGGGCTTGATCCTTAAAAGATTCTGACTTCTCACGCACTCTTTGCGTTCTTGGGATTTCGATAACTCAGATCGAAGGATTTCTTGAAAAGAAATTCTTCTCACCCTCCTGGCGTTTCTCTTGCTCAATGCACACCTTGTAGAGCTCTACAGAGTTCTCGGTGACTCTATCTCTTTTTGAACTCAACACAAAGTTCCTCTTGTGTGCCCCTTGCACTTCTGTTGATGAAGGTTCAACGATATCTCTCTTGAGCTTCTCTGAGGTTAACTCACCTCTGTCAACGCACTCCTTGCGGACAATGTGCACTCCTTGCACTCGAAACTCAAAGACGAGAAATAATTGAAACTGATACAATACTTCACCAATTCATACATTCAGAACATGAATGACATATAAAAGCATAACGATAAACACAAATACATAAACACATCATATGCAGGAAAAACTTTTTTTCTATTATCTCTGTGTGTCTATACAGATGTTTACAAAAACTGGACTGCAACAGAGTCTCAGTTCTCTCAAGTTCTCCTATCCTAACCTAACTCTATCCTGAGTTTTGCTTCTTCTCTAAAACCCTTTTTTTTTTCAAGATCTCTCTCTCTCCCCTTTACAAAAGAGGGCTCTACGAGCTTATCCTCTCCACCACCTCAGTGCCATCACTGTCTCAGTTACGATCCCATACTCCTACGGCTCATTACATTGAATGATGATCCAGACTTGACTACAACCTAGACCTGCTCACACTCAACTATTTAAGGCAACCCTATCCACTACCTGTACAAAGGTATGGCTTGGCTCTTACAGCCTTACAATGCAAATCCCCATGGGATAAGATTTCAAATTTAAAAATGGGAGGGTCAATGCCTCTCCCTTTATCCATTGCATGCCTATGTGTTGGCTTGCTGACGCATTTGCTGAGGTGGAGCGATTATCCTGCATCAAAAAGGCCCTTCTTTCCTCCAATAAGCTAGTCATCAAAGACATTGTTGGGTTGATTCCTCTAGAGGACTTGTTCAAATTGAGCATTAATATGTGAGGCCCTCAATGGAGACATTGGGGGTGGTTGTTTGGTAAGCAGCTCTCATTGTTTGAATCCAAAATGCTTAATCCATGTTACACCAAAAGCATGTCCTTGCACATGTTCTCAATGCTCATTAAACTTCTTCCCACCAAGTGGTTAGGTGGATTCACAGATTGCATAATCTTTGGTCCATTCACATTAGCGACAAATTGTTAGTCTTTGCTTGGTTGGCCATCTATCAAGGATTGACAACCAAGGCTCGCTTAGCAAAAAGTGGACTCACAAATGGGTTTTTCTTAGTGTTATGTACCAAATCCTTAAAATATCGTAATAAACCAAAGTACACACAATGTACAGAAGATGTGAACGTGCAGCACAACTTCAAAATAGATAATAGAGATTAGTTAAACAGTAGTTCTCACTCATTGCACATGTGCACCCTTTACAAGGTTGACCTCTATTCCATATACATTTAACCCCATGTATGCCCCCCCTTGGGGTCATATCACTTAGTCTGTGGCAAACTTGAGATAGTTAAGCACATATTTTTGGATCAAAAATTTGCCAAGGATTTCAAGATCAAGGGACAGTTTTGTTTCAGGACAAGGTGCATTGGAGAGTTGCATGTTTTGGTGACTATGGGGATCTAGTACTTTGCTTTTTCAAGAATATGGCACTGCCTCAAAGTCACTTCCTTACACATTATCTGGAGTTAAAAAGTCGGTTCTTTTAAATGTTTTTGTTGTAACTGAGGAAAGAGGTATGTAAACAATTGTTGGTGAAAGGTTTCTTCTAGTTAGAGAAGCTAAATATCTAAATACGTTAGCTTATTCAGATTTTATTTCTTCTCTAATAGCACTGAGGAAGATGATATGATTTTCCATTATATATACCTTTCCACCTTTGCCTTTTGTTTGTAAATATATCTATGTTGATATAAGACATTTTCAAATAGAAAAATATAAAATGATAGTTGAAAACTATATGTATCTCTTGTTGCAGTAATATAGTTCATTCACATAGTTATATATTTCTGATCGAATTTAAAATATCGTTACACACTAATTCTAATCTATTTGAATATTAGAATGTTCAACTGCAATGCTAACACAATATACCATAAGCCTGGCAAATGTCTTAGACCATTGTACTATGACAAATTTTAAAGACAAATTAATGGACAAGAATAGAATAGATTGCACTCTCAAAATAAAGTTTATATTCACCTATCTTTGGCATTTGCATGACCTTAGTCCATAGCAGTCATTGCAGGCTGCATTAGCACATGCAACTTTAAGCTACCATGAACAACACAAAGGAAACACAGTAATTTATGGACACAAGAGATAATTTGCTATTCAAATGCAGCAATTCAACCACGGAAGTGTGGTCTAGTGGTGACCAGCAAGGTGATCAGGCTTGTCTTAACACAGACATAGGTTTAAAAACCCCCGAGTGGGTGCCAATGAGGCCAAGGGTAAGTCCCAAGGGATTTTAACAGCATAGGTACACCTCTCATAGAACAGCATCTTAGCCAAAAGGATGTGGTAAGTTTCTATAAGCAGTCTTTCCCCAAAAAAATGCAAGGGAAACAAATCTCAGTCGGTGCATATCTGGATGCAAAGTAATTCATTTCTGAAGCAACTAAATATATGAGTAAAGAGACACATTTACAATGTGTACAGTCAAGCATTTGTTTGATGAAAGACACACTGACATGCAGGGAAAACAAATCTCAATAGAAAATCCATTGCAGGAACATAAAGGATCATTTAAGACATCAACGTGCTTACTGTCTCAAATTTCAAGAATATGTTATGGCTCTACCAGTTGCCTCTTTCTTCATTTTCTAATGGAGTTGTAGTCAAGAAAGGATAACATCTGATCTCGTTTCTCAAAAACGTTGAAAAGAAAATTGCTTCAAATAGCTTATTGGTATAGTATCACTAGTAGTTAGAAGATTTAGTTCACCTTCAACATACTCCATGTCAAGAATTTGATGATGAGTGCCTTCTCAAGGCTGAACATAAGCAAATACACTCAGAAAGGATAGTTAACTTTACGATTTGTCATAAAGTCCTGAGATGTTCTGATATAAGTATACTAAATACAATTCACTAGATTAAATATTTCAGATTAGCATCTAGTCATATTTTAAATCTCTTTGATCGAACTATTTGAATTAGATACTTTGCTTGTTTTCGGCACTGCTTCTTGAACTTAATTCAGGTTTTGATACTAAACTCATTCAGTCAGTCAACTTTTGGGGACCAATGCTTAGATACAGTTACAGGCTACACATCAAGGATTAGTAACCCTAAATCAACTGTGCGTTTGTTTTTCTCTCTTGTATCTGATGTGAGTTGTTGACTCCAGCACTAAAAAGAATTTTTTCTCCCAGCAATCATAGGGAACATGTAGGAAGGTGCTGTCTGTACAAAAAACATGAAACGTAGATACAAAACTTATATGAAAAAAGCATCAAACAGTACATACTGCACAAGAGAAGAAATACAATGATGACAAGGAACCAAGAGAACCATTTCTAATTATACAAAATACAATCATGTTGAATGTTGTGACAGCATTTCTTTTACTGTTTTCCTATTCCCACCGTTGCTCCAAACTGCCATGTGAAGAGATGTAGTTAGACAAACATTACCACAAACATATATTCCCCAAAGCATAAACACGTGCTCCACTGGCATGTCAGTTAAGGAAAAAAATATAAAAGCAACAGGTCTAAGAATTTCACTTGTACTTTCAGCAGAGAGGAACAAGAATATATAATAGGAAAAAACTTAAAAGAGGAAGCAAGAAAAATAGCTCCTTGTAATCCTGACTACATTGAAACTATTATCTATGCCTTTTGAAGTCTTCTCAATCCAAGGTCCATTCATAATGTTTGTTTAATCTAGATTTGTATAATCTAGTTATTTCCATGCATCAGGCTACTTAAGTTCAAGACAAAACTCCTGAAAAGTACCCAGTTTAACCAGATAAAGACGACAGATAGAGAAATAATATTGATTCTTACTGTGGTGTGTTGGGATGATTTGCAGCCTTTACAAGTTGCTGAAACATGATCCTCTCATTTATAGGATCCATCCCTAGAAGCCCAACGGGTTAGCTCAATCAATTCAAAGGGACTGTTTCAAGGCGGAGTTAGCCATGAGGTCTCCTGTTCTAGTCTGGCTGAGTTTCAAATCCAGCTAAGTCCCACTGGGTTACCAGCTGTTATTGTGCTGGCAGTTGAGCCACCCTCCATTTGGATATTCTGGGGAAGAGGGGGGACCCCATGAAGTTTTCCTTGGAAAAGAAAAGGATCCATCCCTAGAGTAAACAAGAATCAAACACGTCAAAATGCTGACCTTATAAGGGCATACAAAAAATATTATGCATATTGGATATTTGTGTAGACAATTTAAAAAGTCTCACAAACAATATCAAGTTGTAGTTTATTTTCTTCACAATGGTCTGTAAAATTGAAACATTCTTAGCAATCTTTACCATTCAGTGCCACAAGCATCATTGCCAACAATGGCTATATTTACCTCCAAATGCAAACAGAATGAAAACAAGGACCAAATAGATCCACCATTACAGATTTTCACTAACCTTGGTTGATTACATCTACCACGTGGAAATGGACAGTCTGTATGGTCCTGCAGTGAAACAAGATACAACATAGTTCATACTGAACGTTCCTGCCAAAAAGTAACCATCATGTTAACATTACAGAAACCTTTCATGTTAGCCTAGCTCACAAGTACATGCTCCATTAGTTTAGAAAAGAAATAAGCCATACCCCTCCAGACTGATTATGGGCGCTCAATACCTGCAACTCCCAGTTTGCCTTTAATGGAATAAAGCCCAAAGTTAGTATTATGACAAAAAAGGCAGCCCCGTCACGAAAAGTCAAAGATCCTTTAAAAACGTAAAACTATGCCTGAGAATGAAAAACATTACAAATCATTTATGGACAAGTGTTATTGTTACACATTCAATCAAAGTAATCAATATGTGTAAACACACAAAACTTCATATTCTAAAAGAAGAAAATCTAAAACCCATATAACAATATCATGTCTTTTTGGCAGATAAAATGAGTCAAATAAGCAGAAACAAAAATGCACTAGTTCCAAAGCACCAAATAATAACAAGTGTCTGCAAAAACAGGTGGCAATGGATGATCAGAATTGAAAATATTTCCATGTTTATGGGAAATGGTCAAAGTACTGTGGAGGTGAAGATGCCTGAATTTTGGCATCATACAGTTCAATTATGCAGATGATTTGCAAAACATTCGGCTACAACAAACTCATGAATATAGCAAGACAGATTGTATCATCTTTTCCTTTAAATGTTAGTGTGCTACTCTATTCAACAATTTGACAAGTTTAATAAAACTATGGTTAACACACTGCCATATACACTGGAAAACACCACATCATAGGCACCCAAAGAATTTGCAGACAGCATGCAACCATAATCTGAGCAAAGGCCTTACAGGTCTCGTGCTTCGGGTTTTAAACAAATATTGGTGGACTGGCTATCAATTTTCCCTATCTTTATTTTTTTTCTAGATTTTGTGAACTTTTAAAGAAATTTTTTTTGAATATATGGACTTTCCCATTTACAAAATCCATAGTATATGGTAAGCCCAGCAAATCAAACCGGCAGTCAGCAAGTTAGACTCATTGACCACTCGAAGATTCACAAGTACTTGTAGATCAAGGGTTTGACTCATGAGTACTTGTGAGTCTTTGACTGGTCAATGGTTCCGACTAGCCGACGAGTCAAACCAGCCCATTTTCTTGCCAAGTCGAGTAATACTTGTGAGTCTCCAATTAAGCCCACGAGTCTTGTTGCTATGCTAAAAAGTTTGATAAAGATAAACAAAACTGTCTTTAGTGCTCATTATAATCATATCTATTATAATTTCTTATATAATCATATATATCTAATTTCTTATATAATCTTATCTATATAGCCTTATCTATTCTTATCTAATATTTTCTCATTTTAGTGCATATGCTTCTTTTTTTGTAAAAGATACTTCTTATATATACGGAAAATATTTACATGAGCAATAAAAGGGTATCTACATTGATATTTACATCCTCTTCCTTACTGCAGTTAAAACAACTAAGAAATCAGAATAATCAGCAGAATCTAATAGTTTTGCATCCTTAATCAATAATGACCCTTTTTCCATCAGCTGCATATGTACCTCCTCTCTCCACAATTGACAAAAAGCAGCCAAAGAACTGACCTCATTATCAAACACATATTTGAGCATAGTTTCCAAAGAACAAATAATGCTGAAATTCTCAAACAATGGCAAAAACTGTTAGATTTTGTCAAATTTTCAGTAGCAATAGATTTACCAGAGTATTTTGATCTTCATTTAACATTCAATAACCATATACTGAAAATATAAGCAGGATCTAGAAGCAAATAGATAAGCAAAAGAAGACACAAAGATTTATCCTGGGAAAACCCCAAACTCAGGGAAAAACCCAGCCAACTTTTCTAAGAGAGAATCTTTCTGATAATACAAAACAACCATGAACAAGCTCTATTCACAAGAGCAAAACCAATAATGAAGAAACCCTGATAACAAGAACTTATCTCTTTTCCTTGTCAAACCCTAGCGAGGGTATACAACTGTGTCACAACCCTAGCGCAACTCTTCTACAGGTAGCGCACAAGAGAAACCACCAAGAACCCCAGCTGTAGTGTCTCCTAGGGTTGCCTTAGACTTGTGCCTCCTTTTCCTTGCTGAGTGAGCTGTGTAAGTGTCTTCAAATGAGGAAGGCATCACCCCTATTTACATTTATCAAGTCACTTTACTGGGGCCGACTTCTCTTCCTGGAAAATCTAATTTTCCTTTCTTATTTTCCAATGGAGCTGACTTCTCTTCTAGGGTCTTCAATATTACTTTATTGTTTGCCTGTGGGGCCGACTTCTCTTCTGTGGTCTTCTATTTCTTGTTGGGGCTTCTTCAACTATTCAATGGTCTTCCTTTGACTTCTTGGAGTCTTCTTCTTCTCTAAGAAAAGTTGTCTAGGAGGGAATACCTGCCACTGCTACAAAAACATGAACAAAAACCAGCCAAAGAGTCCCAAATCACAGATTGCTGCCCTCCAATGTAAATGCCCATGAAGAATACTTGTGAACTGCAACTGAACTTGATCCCAGGAAGACCTCACAAAAGAGCACTCTCAAAAAGTGTGCTTCACAGTTTCCGCCTTAGGACAGGAAAGGCAGAGTCCATCTGAAAGGGATACTCTTGGCAACTAAGCCTTGGAGGTGAGACCCCTATATAGATCACAAACCAAGTAAACACACGGAGCTTATAAGAAACCCACACTGACCAAACACTATGCAATCTCTGAATCCATCAGGTCTCAACATCTGATGAAGCCCACCAAGCATTCTGAACTAGGCCTAGCACATGCCTCTGATGCAAAATGGAGTACAGTCTACGTGAATCATACTGAGTCAAACGGCATCCAAAACTTCATTCCCAATCATGCCAGAAGGGCCCTGGCATATCAATGTTCATCTTGAACAAATCTTCTTGCAAGATAAGTCCAACAATCTCCAAAAAGGTGGGTTGATCCACAGAAGACAACACAAACTCCTAAGCCACTAAGTGCCAATCCTTCCAACTTCCAAGAGAGAGAATTGGCATCCCACGTATCCCTCCAGAAAAATATCTTCTTCCTATTTACTCTCCTTGCCTAAATTTAAAAGCATGGAAAATCAGATATACAAGTGTCTTCCAGCTTCCAACTCCAAATTGACCTTCTAGTGAAGTCCCACCCAGCTCGATTGCCTGACATCTACCAATAGACCAAACTTGCCACCTTCCTCCAAGCTGCCCAAATATTTCTGAAAATTAGAGAGCTTGCAATTTGGAAATTATGTGGAGCAGATAAGATATCACAAAATCCAAACAGACCCCTAATTTTACCAACATGTTGAGCTGAAAGCAATCTGTGCCAAGGAGAAGTACCCTCCAAACATCTAACCCCCCACTTAGCTACTAAAATGCTCCCCTACATCACAACATCTATCAAACCAAGGCCTCCCTCATCCTTGACCATAATGCCGACATCCCAAGGCACCATAAGGAGACACAAGCCCCACCATACTTGGCCCACAAACACAATCACAACATCTGCTCCAATCTACGAAATTGGACTCTGCTAGGAAGCCAACAGGACACATAATAAATGTAAGCCTAAAGGATTCTACTCACCACCGTAAATTTACCGACAAAGGGAAGATTCCTATATTTCAAGTAGAGAATACTATGTTCAAACTACTCAAGACACCAATCCCACATGGAAACCGGAGAAAGACCCACACCAAATGGAATACCAAGGTATCTCACAATAACACCAAGAGGAACAAAATTCCAGGCGGTTGGAATCTAGGCAAGCGGCCTGTCAAGACCAACCAACCAAAAGTTAATCTTGTGATCACTGACAACGGTCCCATAGGCTTTCACAGAACACAGTCAAACAATCTCTAGTAGCCGACACAAACTCCCGCTTAATAATTACAAACAAAACAAAGTCGTCCACAAAATGATTGTTCGCCATCTCATCACCCCCTGTCAAAGAAATACCTCTAAGACAACCCTATAGGCAAGCTGACTCCAACAGATAACCAAGGGCATCAACAATCAACACATAGAGGTAAGGAGCCAAAGGACATCCTTGTCTGATAGACCTGTGAAGGTGGATGTAGGGAAACAAAGCATTGTTCACGGAAACAAACGTCGAAGCACATGAAAACAGGGTATTAATCATGCTAACACATCACTATCCAAAACCAAGACCACCATGTCCGTGATGAATGTCCAATCAATACAATCATAAGCTTTGTCAAAATCAATTTTCGAGAAGAGGACCTATTTACAAGACTCCCTAACCCACTCCATGGCCTCCCAAGTTGATAACATTGTATCCAAAATGAACCACCCCTATACAAATCCTATTTGTTCCTGGCAAACAATTTTCCTAGCCACATCTCACACTCTCGTAGCTACTGCCTTAGCCATGATTTTACAAGCAATACTCAACAAAGTAATTGCAGGCCACTCACCAATTGAGTCTATGGCAGCATTCTTCAGAATAAGCTTGATCAAACCCTGCTTAAGCAACTCTGAAAGGCTACTTAAACAGAAAACCTCATAAGCAAGGTTAGAAAAGTCATCCACCACTGTATCCCACATCATCTTGTAGAACTCACAAGGCAATCCTTCAATTCTAGGTGATTTCCCATTTTGCATTGAGGAATGGGCCGCAAAGAACTCTTCCTTAATGAAGTCCCTATCCAATCTATCCTAGTCACCAATTGAAACCTTATGAGGAACCACCCTATAGCAAGCATCCCTAAGATATAGCCAAATCCAACAAGGGTTAAGAAGAAAATATATTCTAAAAATGCTCACTAAACATACCTTAAATCTCATTCAAGTTCTCCTCTAGAGATCCATTCACTTGACATAGACCAAACATTTTGTCAGCAACCACCTTCTTCTTTAGAAAATCAAAGAAGAACTTAGAAAATTCATCGCCCTCCTGAATCCATTGTAAGCTGGCACGCACCTGAGTCCCTCTGGCAATATACTCCTCCTCCCTCCACACCACTGTCTCTAATCGAGTTGCATCCTCCTCAATAGTAATGTTATGCAAATCCTCCTCCAAAAGGGTTTGAAGCTCCTCTAGCTTCTATCTAGCCTCTCGAAGCTCTCTCCTATGTTTACACACGACCATGCAACCCCACCCTCTCATAAAATTCAGAGTGCAACGAATGGTTGCCTCCCACCACAGCAACCAACCTCTATCCCCCCAGGACAAGGTGCAAGATTCAAACACCATGCACAAGAGCACAAAAGTCTCGAGAGTCTAAGTGAGAAACATTTAGCTTGAACAAGGATGAAGGTTGTTGGACTTCAGGCCTACAAACATAATTCATGAAAAGAGAAAATAGAGAATGAAAAAAGTCACACACACAACAAACACGAAATGGGGGCAATGGTATTCTTTATTGCTCAGCCAAGTAATGGAGAAATGAATACAAATCCCAAGAAGGTCCTCACGGGCTTCTACATTTAACCGGGAGAGGTCTCAAGCATTTCCAGGCACACAGAAAGCCAAACGCTTGAGAAACCTCCAAACGAATGTAACGACAAGGGTATGTGTTGTCACAACCCAACAATCTCCACCTTGACAACAATTTCCCGATACCTTTCCTAACAAATCAAACATCACCTTCTTGCAAGCCAAGAGAAGCCAAACGCCACCACAACTTCTCTAACAACACTGGTTGCATGAACATGTCTGCATAGTTTTCTCCAGTATGGACTACTCCACCTCCACTGAATCAACATAACCATAAACCAAATCATTGCAACCACTATAGGTGATACTCGTGCTTCTTAGATACTGAAGCACCCATTTCCATGCTCTTTACCTGGTTTTACCATCTGTCCACTGACAACACCAACTGCATGAGAAATATTTGAACATTCCATCGTAGACATAAACCATCCTACTACATTTTGCATAAGGTAGACAAGACATATAATCCTTTCTTTCCTTACTACTAGGACATACACTTGAAGAAAGCTTACAATGGAAAGCTAAAGGGATATTTATCGGTTTCACAAAGTTCATATTAAACCTCATTAGTGAAAACCACAACTTACAATTTTTCCCGTCCCTATGTACTTCTATGCCCAAGATTTGTTTTGTTGCTCCTAGATCATTCATCTAAAACAACATGACCAATTGATCCTTTAACCTACTGACCTCAACCATGCTTTGCTTGCAACAAGCATATCATGAACATAACATCAAGATAATGAATATGCCATAAACACAATGATCATACTCACTTCTTAAGAACTTGGATCACTGTGAAGGAATCAAACATCTTGTACTAATGTCTGGTTACCTTAGTCCATACAATGATTCCTTGAGTTTGCAAAAATCTCCCTTTGTGATCCTAAACGGCTTCTCATGGTACATATCTTTGTTATTGACGATTTGTGGACAGTAGGATCCCACAATCTGCATCCCTTAGCTCCATCACCATGACCAACAGAGATATACATCCCTGACTGAATCCGGCCAAGCTAGCCAAGTGAGCCTTCACCTCTCGCCTCTAGGCTAATTTCAATGGAGTATGTAATCCATAGGCTCTAAAAAACACAAGCTACCAAAACACAAGTGCTCGAAACCACGACTCTTGACCTAACTTTCCCCCATTACCAAAACCAACCAAACTTCCCTCAAAAGCAGGGTATCCAAGAATACCGCATGCTACGCCCTATCACCTAGGTTGTCTCGACTTCACCGATGACATTTCAAAACTAGGTTACGCATGCCTAACCAAATCTTACAGTCGTATGCCCATTTACATAACTCCACCTCAAACTTTGCATTCAATACTTTCACCATTGCTTCGATCTGAGTAAGCCCACCAACACTCTACTACCATGCTTGACTTGCGACCATCACCACCAAATCTAACTCTGTCTCCTCCGATAACTCATCGTAACGATCCACGATCATCTCGTTGAGGCATTCCATCAAACACTTCGCATGCATCCTCCAAACTACAAAACTTGGCATACATAAGCAATATACCCAAGAGGAAACCTTGCTCTAACTGTTGCCATGGCTTCCAACTTCGCCGCCATGCGAAACTTTCTCCTCAACGTCTAGCAACCTTTCGAACTCATAGGGTTTTTCCTCCTCATGGACAGAGTGCCAAACCCTCGGTTCCCTTGCAGCAGACTGTCCTCTGCACACGAATGACAATCTTCTGAAAACTCTCACAGACCTTCACCCAACCTCAGCTCTGATACCACTTGTTGGACTTCAGGCCTACAAACAAAATTCATGAACAGAGAAAATAGAGAATGAAAACAGTCACATGCAAGAGACACGAAATGGGGGCAATGGTATTCTTTATTGCTTAGCCAAGTAATGGAGAAATGAATACAAATCCCAAGAAGCTCCTCACGGACTTCTACATTTAACCAAGAGAGATCTCAAGCGTTTTCAGGCATACGAAAAGCCAAACACTTGAGAAACTTCCAAACGAATGTAACGGCAAGGGTATGTGTTGTCACAACCCAACAAAGGCTTGGAGTCCACCACATGCCCAACTAAAATGGAAATTAGAATCAGCAGGTGATCCGATCCTGGAGCAACAATCAACTCGTCCACTAGGTGCATATCCCCAGAAAAGGAAATGTCATCCCGTGGACCATAAATCCGATCCAGCCTCGCTTGAGCCCTAGCAAAACCCTGTCAAAAATTGGACCAGGTGAGCCATCCTCCATAGTCCAACCCTTTTTCCCCAGTTGGGATCAAAAATTTGAAGCACTTTGCACTTCAACCACGCCTATTTCTTCGAACCACAAACCATCGAACCAGCTCCCCCCTCGTCACCTTCCCACTCAACCAGATTAAAATCATTGAGTCCACTTATGTCAAGAGTCCTCGATGGTTCGCTCAAAGATTGAGGGATGTTCGAGAGTATGTTGAGGCTCCTAGGAACACATTTAGAGGGAACAGACCTTCAAAGAAGTTTCTAGACTACATGGCATTGATGAGTAGCATCATAGATTCTGAGCCTTCCAACTTTCAGAAGGCGGTAGACTAGCAAGTATGGAAGGATGCCATGGTGGAGGAGCACACCTCCATCATGAAGAATGATGTTTGGGACCTAGTGTCAAGACCGGAGGGGAATTCAGTAGTGAGTTCCAGATGGATCTACAAGATCAAGCATGCAACAAATGGAAGCATTAGGAAGTTCAAAGCAAGGTTCGTGGCAAGAGGGTTCTCCCAGAAAGAGGGAGTGGACTATGAGGAGATATTTGCTCCAGCCACCAAGTACACTTCCTTTAGAGCAACTATGTCCTTAATCTCATTTATGGGATGGAGGATACATCAAATGCATGTGAAGACAACTTTCCTTGATGGGATCATTGACGAAGAAGTCTACATAGAGCATCCTTAAGGCTTTGAGGTAAAAGAGTCCCATGTTTGCAAGCTTAAGAAATCCTTGTATGGACTCAAGCAGGCATCAAGAGCATGGTATTCCAGGATAGATGGATATTTGCAGAGTATGGGCTTCACCAAAAGCAAAGAAAATCCTAACTTATATTATATATTTGTTGGATTTGATCTCCTTGTTTTGGTATTGTATGTAGATGACTTGTTTCTTATGAGTGTATAGAAGCTCATTGCAGGGTGCAAAGCAGACATCGCAGTTGAGTTCGAGATGAAGGACATCGGCATGAAGCATTACTTCTTGGGTTTGGAGGTTTAGCAGAGACCAAGGGAGATTTTGCTTGGGCAGGGTAAGTATGCAGTTGAGATCCTGAAGAGGTTTTGGATGGAGGACTACAAACCTATGGCCACACCCATAACACTAATCTAATGAAAGTGATAGCTTCAGATTCAGAGTTGGTGGATCCCACATTGTATAGGAAGTTGATAGTTTCCTTGATGTATTTGGTAATCACTAGACCAGACATATGTTTTGCAATGAACACCTTGAGTTAGTTCATGCTAGAGCCAAGACAAGAGCATTGGGTAGGAGCAAAACATGTGCTCAAATACTTGAGGGGCACAGTGGAGTATGGTTTGAGATATCTTGAAGATGGTGAAGTGAAGTTGCAGGGGTATACAAATTCAAATTAGGCAAGTAGTGCAGCAAATAGGAAAAGCACCTCAGGGTGCTTCTTTAGCTTGGGTTCAAGGATGATATCTTGGTTCAACAAGAAGCAGAATTCCATGGCATTTAGCTCAACAGAGGAAAAATACATGGCAGCTAGTACTGCTAGTTGTGAGGTCATCTAGCTTCGCAAGTTACTTGCGAGCTTGTTTGATCAAAAGTTGGATCCCATGGTCATTTACTATGATAATCAGAGTTGTATCAAA
>ML859802.1:0-14404 GCA_009831015.1 Picea engelmannii
ATTAGTATGAAAGGGCAGTACAATCACCCTAGAATATGAAAAGCTATAAAATTAAGTGCAATAAATAACTCCTAAGCTACCCTTCTCTTGTTAATTTCCTTGTTTTAGCATAAAGTAAATAAATATGCATAAAAATCAGCATGAAATGAAAACAAGGAAGGATGCAAAATCAAGATCCATAACACACAACCTACCTACTCTAACCTAAACTATACCTTAAAGGTCAATCAAGTACTATTTTTAACATAGATACTAAGAAGTTGGCCACTAACCAGTGAAACTTCACTCCATTAAGGTTGGCCAAATGAAAAGAATCAATTCTGACCTTTCCATGAATCTTGTATGGATGAGGATCATTCTCTACAAGTACAAGGTCTCCCTTTTCAAAATACTCTCCTTTTACCTTGTGATCAAAGAATATTTTAGACCTATGTTTTCTTTTTCTTTTTATTTTCTAATCACAAGCAATTTTCTTAGATTTCTTAACAACATCGTTCATATTCCCAAGATTATCATGGGTAGAGTGTGAAAATATTTCTAAGGAAACGTCATCATCTATATGGGATATGTCACTCCCCAACTCAACATTTTCCTTGTCCTTCAATCTTTCATTGTTCATGGCCTTTCTAGGAACAAAGTGTTGCCAAGAAATTCCAACACTTAAAGGTTCAACTTGTTCATTTTCATCAACTTCCCTCTCTTGGACAATATCATCAATGTTTTCCTTAGAGGCAAAAGGGAGAATGGATAAGTCCTAAGAATGGCCTTTTATAGGTGTCATCGAATTAGTGAATTTATGGTGATTCCCAAATTCTCTACCAATATTTGATGTTTGATTTAGAGGTTCTTTGGGGTCTTCTAATTGATATTTCACAACAGGCTCCCTATATAGTATAAATGGTTTTCCATCAGGGGTAGAAATAGTGGCATAAGACAAATCCCTCTGTAAATTTCCTCCCAAGGTGGCAGACCACTTTCTAGATAACAACATACCCCACAGATCATGCACATCTATGACTATAATATCCATCAACATAGATATATCATGACAAGAAACCCATTTTACCTTTAGATTGTTGATCAGACCACAAAATTGAATGGATCTTGAGTCAAATCTATACACATTCTTATAAGGCCTTTTGATCTGCAATTCTAATTGGTTCATGGCATTTAAAGGAATCACATTAAAATAAGCACCAAAATCAAACATATAATTATGAAGAAGTGAATCGTTCACAACTAATGTGAGGAAGAAAGGTGCATGCCCTCCGTTTTCCAGTCATAGTACATATTTTATAATATTATAGTAGGGTCCTCATGTTCTTTATCAATCTTGAATAATTTATACACTTGGTCCATATGAGGAGAAAAATTAGTTAATTCAATAATAGGCACATAAACATTCACTTTAGCAAGGACATTACCCAAGTCAACATTCAAAGTAACATCATCATTCTTTTGGGTTGGTGGGGGACTGGGATTAGTATTCAAAGGTAAAGGAAATCTAGTATACGTTTTTGCAGGGGCATCAATATTATTTGGTTGAGAGTCTTTAGTTTTCTTATTCCTCCTTGTATATTGAAATTTCTTATTAAAATTATCCCTTGTTTCTTCATTAATAGCATTTATATCCAACCTCGTGAAATTAGGGGCATTAACACAACCTCTAATAAATTTCCCATGTTGCTTTTTAATAATTATAGGGTAAGTTTTACTAGCCAAGACAAAAAAGGGATATGAATCATTAATCAAATTCATGTTCTCAACATCACCCAGGATTTCGTCTTCATATCCTTGATTTAAAGGGCATTCATATCCTCTATGTGATTCACCATCATAATTGCACCAATGGCTATGGTACCTTCTTGATTGATCATATCAGTAGGAGATAAGGTATTAGGAACGCTTTGTTGACGAGAAGTTCTATTGTTATTCTAGTCTTGGTTCCTTCTTGGTGGCTTACTATTATTGTACTGAGGCTTAGGAGGATATTTTGTATGTTGTCCCTTATCCCTTTATAGAATGGTTAACCTATTCATCATGGCAAGTTGATCTTGAAGGATCTCATTTGTCTATTTTTCAAACTTTTGAGAGAAAGAGGCTAAATCACTTTGGACATGATCAACATGGCTTGTAGATCTAGGCTTAGCCTCAACTTTGGCTCAAGGGGAGGAAAAATGATCAACTTTAGAAGCCAAAATTTTTTCTTCAATATTGATATCATATTATTTGGCTTGGGTAAGGTCATTGGGTATTTATCCCTTAATAAAAAGCCAAATTGGCCCTCAAAAGAATTAGTATACTGCAACAAGGTAGCAACATCATGGGGTTTATGGTCTTTAGGAATCAATTTGACCAAACCATCAAATATTTTTTCAAATTTTTAAATGGTTTCAGAGTATTTCTTCTTAATTTAAAAGATTCAATTGGGTGAGTAGCAACCTTCCATCCTTCCTAGATGCCCATCATTTGATGAATGTATCATATAATTGTGTCCAAGTCTTGATGCTTTTTTTTCGATAAATACATGAACCATGATTTTTTCATTGTCTTGCAAAGAAAGGGGGAAAATATTCGTAATAACATCCTCCTCTTCAATATAACGACTACCAAGAACATCATAGGAGAATCCCATGTGTTCTTCAGCTATGTTGACACTATTGCCACAAAATTTAGGTAGCCATTTATTAAACTTATCAAACATCTGGTTAGGGTAATTTTGAATGGAAGACATATCCAAAGGCTTGAAGAAATTGTTGATCCATGGTTTAGTAGCCATTAGAACTACTCTTGGAGGATTATTGAACAAAGACTTAACCATAAAAGACTTTTGTTGGGATCTTCTCTTCTAGAATTTAGGAGGATTAGAAAATATTCTATTGGGTACCTGGTTAGTAGCTCTTAGGTCCAAATGAGATTGTGGATTTTCCAGATGAGCACAATAAATGAGGCTTTGAGATATACTCATCAAAAGGAGGATGAAGCATAAACTTTGTATCTCGAAGAGAAAGACTCAACATCTCCCTAGAAATGATGCCAAAATGTTACAACAAAACATTGTACCTTAGTGCAAAGCCTCACTAGGTGACTAAGACAATGAGTAACATGGGAGAGTTGCCAATAACATCTTATCAACTACTCCCCTCATTTTAGTGATGGATACAATCCAACACAAGGGGGGCTTCCCTGGTATATATTAGGGATCGGATGGCCTAGTCAAACCAAGTCAAGAGACCCCTAAGGCTTCTACTTCTATCACCACCAATCAAGAGGACCAAACACTAAGGGTTTTTTGAGGATTTGAAGGTAATTTCCAGACTTGAGTTCAAAGGTTCCTATGGTTTTTCTAATGGTTTAGGTCAACTAGTATGAGATCAAGGTCCCCAAACACACACAATCAAGAAATTACACAATGTTGTAGCAATCTAGCTTGTAAAATAGAAAAAATACAACAATATATCAGTTTACAACTACAGAAATAAATAGCCCCAAAACCTATGATAATAAAGTAAAAAATGAAGGGCTACAATGAGCATAAAATAGAGATTGAATTACAACAAATATTTGTAGTAAAAAAGCATATAATAGCATTATAAACCTAGATGTCATCCCTAGAAAGTGGATGAAAAATGAATTAAAATTAACACTTTGTATTTTATAAGATATTCCAAACACTTTCTAAACCTAGGACTAAGACACCCAAGTCAATTGATGCTGAAAATGAAATATTTTTTTGTAATTTTACCCTAAAATACTCTAAAAATATAAAATAAAAATGAATTTAAATGAAAGAATGATTGACACAAGGGAGATGACTAGTTTCTTTCTCTACCTAGGGCATATGGAGTCAAGGATCAACACACTTGAAGAGGATTGGAGTAGATATAGGTTCAAAATACTAGGGTAAGTCCACTCACTATCCCTAGATATTTGATCCTAGGCTTCTCAATCTTCAAGGATGAGATCATGGAAGGATCCCACTTTCTCCTTCCTCAAAGACTTAGAAGAAGGGTTTGTTTGAGAGGGATAATGAAAATAAAATACCATTCCCACTTTCTTAATACTTAATTGCCATCATCCATAAACATAACCAAGACAAAAGAAGTCCACTTAGATTATCATGCATTCATCCGAGCTTCACCAATATCCATCCAAGAAAACAGTGCAATCCACATCAATAAGTCCTCCTTAATAATTCACTCTACTTAGACATCCATAGAACACAAGAGAAAAGAGATAGAAGTCAAGAGAAGAGAAGTATCCACAATGTGCAATGATTCAAATGAGGTAGTTCTCCCTCTATAAATAGGAGGAAACCAAGAGCTATTCTCTACAAAAGGATAAAATGAAGTAAAAATCCTAAAATGCAATAAATCGATGATACAAGGTGGATAGGTCAAGGTCGACCCCAAAAATATGCCTCATCAATGAGTGAAAGATGCCATAAATTCTATATGTCCATCATAAATTCCCTCCAAGAGTCACGCATGTGAGTGAGTGAATGAAATAAGCATGATGCCATCCTCCAAAGTGGTGTATAATGCTCCATAAGTCACGTATCTCCATGAAAGGGTGAAACATCTCATCAAAAGTCATGTTTCATCATCCAAAAGTCACAGCTCACCATCAAAGGTGCCAAGTATCTCCTCATCATTCTAGGTCATCTCTAAAGCAATCATACATCGTCATCAAGTGAAATGTTCCATCAAAAGTGCAACGACCTCAAGCTAGGGCATGGCATCATCAATGGAGAAGCTACCATGACCCCTCCAAAGAGGTGTTCTATCATCATCATGTCCATGATCATCATCATCATCATCAATAAAAGGATCAATGTCCATCAAGAAGGTACAATACCATCATGTGGTTGTCATGCCCTCGCCAAGGGGTACAAGGTCACCAAGAAATCCCATCATCCTCAATAATCGTCCAAATCATCATCAAAATATGAGAATGTCCTCAATAATCATGGAAGGAGAGTGTAGTCATCATCATCATGGTAAGGAGGTCCTCTCCATCACGGTATATCATCATCTATGTGGGCTCATATCATCATACATCTAGGGCACACACTTCCAAAACAACATAATAAACATGCCATGTCATATAGAAGGGTCATTAGGTTAGATCACACCAAGAATCCTCATCAAAATTCACAATATCTCAATATTAAATATAATTTACCAAGTCTAGATACGATGCAACCATCACCTACCCCTATCGCATGCAACAAAACCCAAGGAATGAAATAGCTCCCAGAAATCCCATCAAGGGATATGTAAAGTTTAAGATGAGTATGGTAAAGGGGAAATAAAAGGGGTTCATTGGTTGTATTAGACTGTCAAGTAATGTCAATGAATATTCATCCCATGAGTTCCTTTATGGAGGATTTCCCTGATGCCTTGAGTTACCATTTCCTCGACACTATGTCTTTCCAAGCCTTTACTTTTCCTTTTAACTTTCTTTGCCCTTCCTCAATATTTGATTGGGGCATCTTGCTTTCCATTGTATAATGCTTGTATACAAATATACATTTATAGTCTAGTTTATCAGGTCCACTATTTATATGCAGTATATCACATGGGACATCGAGATACTTCATTAGTCCTTTTTTGGTAGATGCATTCAATACATAGACCAAAGGTGATGGCCTCATATGAGGGGGCATTGCTCAATTTGTTTAGGATTTTGTGGCATTGTGATCCCTTTTATTATTATTTTTCATTTTGACATTTCATAATTTCTCTTAACTTTATTTTCATTAGCATCAGCCTTGAGATTACTAACCCCTTCTTCTCATGGGACTAATGAAAGGTGGATCTTTAATGGGCACATGTACAATTCAACCATGAACAAAAGTATGAGGTAATATGGGAAATTTTATGTATGTTGGGGATATGGATAGGATACCCATTTTCAAGAACTCTCCCATATTACAACCAACCCCATGAAATTCCACACTTTACTAGAAGAGGGTGATGACCTTTTACTAAAAACTAAAATAAACAAGGTAAAAATAAAAAATAAAGAGTGTCTTGATCCATTCAAAACATCTCCCAATCATCACTGGAATGAACCTATATATTAAAATGGATGGAAATAATGTACATCATAAATATGTGGCACCATAATCATCTGAACTAAATGAGATTTGAGCAAGGCATCACATGAATCATTGATAATATGTATTGTGGAGAATTGAAGATCATGTGTGGATGCTAGTTGGAAATTTGTATCATGAGAAAAAAATTCTCTCGTGGTTACCCATGCATGTGGATGGGTAACATCTGGCCCCAACTCGGGGACATGTTCTCACCATAGAGCACATGAGAACTTCAACGTCTTTGGTACTCCAAGACTTGTAACTTGCATCATTCTAACATCTTTGGGATTCTTTATATTCCAACTTCAGGAACTGTTTCCTAATCAGGGAGGAATTATAAAGAACCCAACAATGTGATTCCCATAGAACAACCCTTATATTCCCTTTAAATCATCACTGCAAGCCCACTCAAAATTTCATCTCATAAGGATTATGTCAGGGGAGATGGAGTAGGGTGGATGAGGAACGATCCAAAAATTCCAACACCTATACCTTAATCAAATCCATGAAACAACCCAAAACAATATTGAGGTCACAAGGACCCAGAATTCTAGATACCTAAAACAAAATCAATATTCTATAATAAAGCATTAATAGGGCACCACAAAACCATTGAAAACCTCTACACCAGATTAAAAATCAAAAGCACGGTGTTGAGGGGTCAAAATTCCATTAAACTCAATAGTAGGAATCATGCCCAGAGATGAGGCCCAATTGTTGGAGATACTTCACACACACCTAGGATTTATTTTTCCTAAGGTTTTCCCTATGTTTACTGGTCATTATTCAATCTCCTATATTCTAGGGAGAATATTCCTCTATGAGAATATTCTCTTTAGTTCACACTTCAATTTCATCAATTGAGTAGAGTCTATATGCCACACTGGGATCATCACCATATACTGTGCATTGTCCTTTGGATTATCACCAGACTAGCACATTGCTCATGATTCCATGATCTCCTCCTCACTTCACTTTGTTTCAGTCAGTTAACTTAAGACTGAGAGACTAGTTAACTCAGACTAGGTGGAAGTTAACTTCTGTAACTACCTGAGAGACTAGACTGGGTGGTAGTTTACTCCTATAAATGTTGTTGTGTGTCTAGATCACTCTAGACCACCACTATGGCACATTATATTCTCCTCTAGTGTGCATTACTTGAGTTATACAGAGTATAGCATGTGTAAATTATCGTTCATTCATTTGGTTAATGAAAATTCTTCCATTCTTTCTCTCCTGCTTCTCTTTTCTCATATTTTCTCTGCAAACTGTGTATGTCATTTTCTAGATAGATATATTATGTGCAGGTTCAAAACATCTACATGGTATTAGAGCTAACGAATTGCTAGGAAAAAGACACATCAGATTCCTTTTGTAGGTACCAAAGATTGAAGACAGTGGAAAAATGGAATTTCCAAAAGAATTAATTTTTACACCGTACAATTTCTTTGCATGGAAAGAGAAGATGATAGTGAATCTTTGAGGTAGAGGATTATATAAGTTAACCATGGACACAGAGACTTAACCGACATCAGCCATATAAAAATCCAAGTATCTGAATCGAATGGATGAAGCGTTTGGAACTATTTGCAGTCTCATTTCTCCTGAACTCCTCTTTCACATATCCTCTTGTAAAACCCCCAATGAAGCCTGGACCACCATGGAAGGGATTTTTGGAAAATAGGAAGAGATGAGGGGACACATGATTGAGGTGGAATTTCTCACTTTGGATCCAAAAACCTTCGAAAATCTCCAAGATTTCGTTACCAAATATAAGGATTTGTTGTCACAACTCAAGGCTTGTGGGGTTGATAAATATAGGGAGGAGAAACAAATGGTTCTCACCATTCTCTCCAAAATTGGTCCAAAATACTCATTATTTGTATCCACATTTAATTCAATTAGGCTCTCCTCTGGAGCCACCTGGAATATGCCCTCTCTTGAGGTCTTTATTGAATCTCTAACAGAAGAACAAAACAATCTTATCAACATGGGAAAAATCAAAGGCCCAAAGGCACATGCACTTACTATGCATGATGGTAGCGGTCATGAAAACCAGAAATCTAAAGACAAAGACAAAAGGAAAGCACATGCAAATCCAAAAAAGGAAGGGTACTCAAAACCCTTCAACGATGCCTCCGGATAGAAAGGTGGAAAGGGAAGAAAAGGGGAGAAATGCAGTTACTGCCATAAAGGATTCCATCAAGAATCTACATGTATGTAGAAACATATAGATTAAATGGCCCAAATACTTCAACAAAACAACCTTGGATATCACATCCTCAAGGGTACCAAGAAGACGAATCTAGAAGATCATAATCCCAAGAAAGGCAATTCTAGCCATGCTTTGATTGCCATCAAACCCTCTCCCGATGCTTGGATCGTATATTCAGGTGCATCACACCACATGGAAGCCAAAAACAAATTCTAATATTCATTAGATGCATGCAAAGGTCCTCCTATTATGATGGGGGACAACTCTCCAATCGAAGTCACCGACAAAGGAAGAATTGAACTCACAAACGGAAGCTTCGAGAACGTGCTACACGTTCCCAAACGTTTTGTCAATCTTCTCTCTATGTATCAGATGAAAAACTCCGGCACTACAAAGAGAGTCATATTCACACCTGATGCAGTGGATATCTATGACATGGAAACCAATTCCAGGGTTGCTATCGGTGAGTTAAATCATCAATCTAGATTCTACACATTTTCTGAATTTATTGAACCAGATTATGCTTTATTGCTTACCCATGCTGATGAAAGAAGTAGGATATGGCATGAAAGGTTCGTGCATTTAAATTTCATATATATGCTACAACTTATCAATAAGGGAATGGTTGATGTTCTACCTGACATCCACCCCTCCAAAGGAATTTTTGAGAGATGTGTTCTTGGAAAACACCCTCAAGAGAAATTCAATAAAGGAAAGACTCAGAAGGCTTCCTTTCCTTTAGATCTAATCCATAGTGACCTCATGGGTCCTTTTATACATCCATCAATCAATACATCAAGGTACATGCTCATTTTTGTTGATGATTTATCATGCTTCACATGGATTTTCTTTCTCAAGAAAAAATTATAGGTCTTTCAACACCTCAAAGATTTCAAAGCCCTTATTGAAACACAGTCAGGAAAGAAGATAAAAGTCTTCCGAATAGATAGTGAGGGAGAGTATGTCAACCATGAGATAGATAATAATTGTCATGAGGTTGGGTTTAGTTGCAACATAGATTTCCTTATACTCCACAATTAAATGGATTTGTTGAGCGGAAAAATAGATCTCTAAAAGAGATGGCATCTTGAATGTTGTTGATGATTGCAACTATGTGAGACATTCTCCTGGACACAAACCTAAGAGAGAGCCCCTGAGAGGGGTTTAGTTCCTATCTAAGACAGATCTAGAATGTAGATATGGCCTCCTCCTTATAGAGAGTTGAGAATAACTCCAGATGATTCTCATGTGTAATGCAGTGAGAAAGGAGATCTGCAGAGTTGGACGTGCCTGTGGTTGAGTACAAGGTGAACGTGTGCAATCCCAAAGTATTGGGTGCATCGTCATGGGATAGAGATGAAGATGATGTATTATCCTCCTCTGATCAGAGAGTTGATGATGAACTACAAATGACTCTCTTGTGTAATGCAATGGGAAAGAAGATTTGTTGAGTGGACATGTGTGTGGACGAGAACAGGTGAACGTGATCCTAGTGGCTGAGCACTAGTGAGAGTGGTTCTTCTATGTAATGCAATGAGCCAGAGATATGGAAATCCCTATGGATGTGCCCCTACTGGCTGAGAACTAGTGGGTGTATGATATCCCTTTCTATATTTTTCAAGAGTCAAACCTGCTTGTAACCTTAATTATAATGTAAAGGATACAGGTTGGCCCCACTTTAATGTAATTGATAATTAATGTAAAAGATAATTAATCTAGTTAATATTAATTATATTGTAGAGAGGTCGGCCCTATTGTGCCAATAGACACTTATGTTGATAGTTCAAGTCTAATATAAGTAAAGGTAAATTCCCCATTGAGGAGTCATATATTTTGTGTGAGTTTTGAAATTTTAGCATGTACATCTACTTGGGAAAAGTGCACACCTCTCTTGGGCACTAGTTTTATAGGGTTTGTGAGAACCCTCTTGTGTGATAGGATTTATTGGTGGTGAAGGTATTTCTCTTGAAGAATATAACAAAGGATTGGTTGGGTTTTCTTCCCTTGTTGAGAAGGGTTTCCCAGGATACTTGTTGTGTACTTTTGCATGGTGTTTCTTCTTGTAATCTTGGTTGCTGCAACAAATTGTCTATGGTTTAAGTAAAATGATAAAATGGAATGAAATTCATATTTAAGCCTAGATTATTGAAAAATCAACATGGTATCAGAGCATAGGTCTTGAAGAACCCATTGCACAAGCAAGTTTTAGCCATCTTCTCTCTCCTGCAAAATCGTACGGCCCTCCTAAGGTTTCCAGAAATTTCATATAGCCGACCTTTATAAGAGGTTTCAACACTTGGAACTTGGAATTTGGGGCTAAAAATACCATGGGAGTGTACGGCCTCCTTCAATGCACCTCCATCAAGCTTCATATTGAAATTATGATCATTTTGAAATTTTGTCCCTATGGTTTCTAGGGTTTCTCTAATTTTTGCAGAAATTTCAGTATTATGGTTTCTAGAACTCATTGAAGGAGCTCTTCAGTTCACTAGTGTTATCCTATCTTTCAAAGGCTTATTACTGGAATTCATAAGTCATAAAAACCTAAAAATGCTAGCTTGTCCTAACCATTAGGTTTTCTAGCCCAGTTGACAAGGGGTTGTGAAGAATCTAAAATTATGATGAACAAAACTATGATGGAAGATAAGGTTGATGGATCAAGCAACTTCAAGTTCCTGGAAGACAAGAATTCAAATGAAGACTTATTGTGGGTGATACAAAAAGGTGACATTGTGACTACCTCCTTCATGAAGATGACAGAAGACAAAGATCACCCATGTGCCATTGGAGAAATCATATCAACACCCTCAGGTATGAACTTGTATATATATTATTTGTATCATTGTCATGAGGGTAATTGCAGGACGAAGGAAACTTTTGTTGAAGTCATGGATCCAAAGGGATCTCAGTGCATTTAGAGGAAAAACACACTGGAAGTGAATACTCCAGGTTTGATTGTTGTAATTGTCATTTCTCTAACCTATATTTCTAAGGTTTTCTACATTACAATTAGGTGTTGTAGTTGTGACAACAATCCTTAAATTGTTTTGATTCTATATATGTACTCATTATTCTCCTTTAAGAGATATTCTTGTTTTGGTTCCTCTTGTTTTCTTGTTCTAGACAGGTTAAGAACAAAGGAAGATGCTTATCCTTCAGAGGGAGTCAAAACTATTTGAGAAAGAGGAAGAATAGAACCATCATTGAGACAACCAATGCAATACTGCATGATCAAAATCTTTCCATGATTCCATGGGCAGAAGCATGCATGAAACAATATATGTTCAGAACAAGAGTCTTCACCAGAGTTTGAAAAACATAACTCCCGAAGAAACCTTCACTGGAGTGAAGCCTGATATTGAACACTTTAGGATATTTGGGTGCCAGGTGTATTTTCATGTACCCAAAGAGAAGAAGTCCAAGATAGACCCTTCAGGGAGAAAGGATAAATTTATGGGATAAACAATGAATATTTGAAGACATTCGAGATCTACATCCCTGGACAAAGAAAGATTGAGACAAGCAGATATGTTGTCCTTGAAGAAGAGACATCCCTTCAAATATCTAAAGAATCTCATATGGATATTGACAGTGAAACAATACCTTCTCCCCCTTTAGAATTTTAGAGGGAGACATACATTACTCCAACTGATCCAGTTGCTCCAGTTGATATGTCCAGAGATATTGCAGTATAGCATAAAAGGCCTGCTTAGGCTCACTCTGCAGAAGGAAGAGGAACATGCAAGCCCCTCAATGCACATCCCGAGAAATCAAAAGAGATTTTTGATCTATCCTTCAGTCATGAGCCACTTCATTGATTTTGAGCCTCCTTGTCTTGGAGAAGCAACAGGAGAATAGGTATGGAAAGATTCCATAACAAAATAATACCAGTATATATTAAAAGAATGATGTATAAGATATTGTTCAGAGACCACAAGGGAAGTCTGTGGTAAATTCCAAGTAGATTTATAAGATAAAAAATGTAGCTGATGGAAGTGTCGAGAAATACAAAGTGAGATCGATAGCCAAAGGATTCACACAAACAAAGGGAGTTGACTATGATGAGACACTTGATCCATTAAGCCCGATACACTTCCATCCATAGTACCATCCATGAGTTAGAAAATATATCAAATGGGTGGATTCTTGATGACTTTGGGTTTCAACAAGAGTATTGTTGATCCAAACCTATATTATTATAGTGTTGGTGACGAGAGCCTGATTTTGATTACTTATTTAGAAAGACTTGTTGTTGGATACAAGTAATATTTGAATTCTGATTTCGAGAGGAAAGATATGAGTATGATGCACTACTTCTTGGGACAAGAAGTATGACAGAGGACTGATGATATTTTCCCGAGTCAAGGAAAATATACAGTGGGAATATTAAAGAAGTTCAGTATGACATAATGCAAATCCATGGTGATAGATTTCAAGAAAATGAATGATTATGATTCAAACGAGATTGATCCAAAACTGATTGGATCACTGATGTATCTAGTTAACACCAGACTTGATTCATGCTATGCAGTGAATGTACTTATTCATTCCATGATTCAGCCAAGACAGACTCACTAGACAACAACAAAACATGTATTTAGATATCTACGATGCACAATTAGATATGGCCTGTGATATGTCTCCAGTGTAGACTTGAGTTTGCAGGGATATGCAGAATGGACAGAAAGTACAGTGGACCAGAAGAGCACATCCGGTTGTTGTTTTATAGTGAATTTTGCCATGGTTTCCTAGTGTTAGCACCAGAGGTCACCCTTCAGATTGTGGGAAAGGCAAGCACGATACCCATCAGAGTTTTAAGACACGGGTTGGTTATGAAAAGGTCAAATGGGCGCAGTCTCAGGAAAATATCGTCTTAACTCAGAAAAATGGATTTATATGCATGAGAAGGTGAGGTCTTAGTTTAAATTTAGACGGTAAGTTGTAGTAAGGGTGAGTAGGAGGAAGAATTTGGTGAGAAAATGAAGAGATATACCGAGGACATCAAGTCTCTCGACAGCTCAAGGAGGAATGATTTAAACATGAGAACTTCTTGAATTCAAATCTCAAAGAAGATGAAAGGAACTATAACAAAACTATAATGAAACTTTCATCATAATACAGTCACAATAATTCAAGTGAAGCAATCAATCATGAACTCTTTCAACATCAGAAGGAAAGAAGAGGGAGTAAGAAAGATGATTTTCATTAAACAAGAAGTTTCAAATGCATATACATAACTAGATAACCAAAGAGTTCATTAAAACTTTAAAATTCGTGAGATTTGCTCTACCATCGACACTAACAAAATGAAAAAAATGCCTACATATACTCAGAACTAGCTCCCATTGTTGAAGGCACGATCATGTCATGCGTTTAAGGCTTTGCGTTGATAAACTTCTCTATTAGGTTGCGCATGCAGACATTGTTCAGACTGCCCATGTAGTCTTCTATCAGACACAATCTCTATCCATATAGATTGACATCTTGCCTCTGCGATTTGTCTCTTTCTGGCCTTCTATTTAAGGAAGGAGACTATGTCTCACCTACCTTCCTTATTTACATTAACTGTTGCATCGAGATTTGAGTGGGTAGAGTCAACGCCTGAACTGGATGACATGGCGGCCTTTCCTTCATTGCCTATGCTTTATTGGATGCTTGTGGGGATGATACGCAGGTGAATGTGGATGTTGATGAGGAGGAGATGATGAAGTGATTGGTGTAGGCTTGGCAGGCTATGGCCTATGCCCTGTGTCCATGTAGAAGGCTACGGTCGGTGGGGCGATGATTGGGGAAACACGGGCGACATGAAGCAAGCATTGAGGTGTTAAGATGTAGAGACAATGTGGCACTAGAAGGTGACATGGAAGACACATGACAGGAGGTAGGAAGGTGAGGTAAGAAGGAGGGATAGTGAGTGGAGGAAATGTGTGAGGGAGAAAAAGGTGGAGGGGGGAGATGTGATAGGAAGATGAGAGATGTGGAGTGGGAGACAGGTGGCAGGAGGAGGTGGGCGCGGTAATGGGAGGTGGTAAGTGGTCTACTTGGAGGGGGGGGTGAGGTGGTAAGTGGTTTAGTGCGGGGGGGGG
>ML859802.1:50343-69466 GCA_009831015.1 Picea engelmannii
ACCTAACCCTAGGAGATGAAGCGCCAAAAGTCATGTGGGCCCCGTTTGGGTAAGTTAGTACATCAACTTCCCGGGGTCATAACTTTTGCATACGATCTCCGTTTTAGGCGTGTGATAGCTCGTTGGAAAGGTATCATCAAGGAAATTCATTTTTGGGGCTCAATCATGCCTTTGGCTATCATTGAGAACCTCTATCTCAAAAAACCTTCATTTAGGCCCTCAAAATGGCCCTGGAAGTTAAAACCTGCTAAAAATAGTAAATTGCCAAAATTGCCAGAAAACTGTTTTGAGCTAGTTGGAAAAGGTGGGTGGCCACCGATATCCACTTGGATCACACTTTTATTTCCTCATCAGAGGCCATTCATACACCCAATGTGTCTTTTCATTCTATATCACCTGCAGTGCAATCCCTTCCATCCTCGCCCTCACCTCGGCGAGTTCTTTATCCATTTCATCTTTTCTCTATTGTTGGTGGTTCTTCTTTCCACCGTTTCCATGGCCTTCAGTATCCATATTCTCGTTCCTCCTTTCCCTCCCTCTGCCTACAATATATAGATAGAAAGTGGCTCTGATACCACACTGACGCAGACCCCCAACCCTCAGGCCGAGATCCGTGCAGGATCGATATACACAATTGTGCTAAGCTGGAACATCTCAGTGTGTTCTCGCAGTAACCCAAATGATCCATAGGTCCTTTCGAAACCCCACCTATGCGAACAAGCATAAGGTGCAAGCTTCACCTCCTTCAAGCGACCACATCGCTATGACCTCAAGCCAAGCCAAATAGGCACCTTTCGCATTTCGCGACTTCCGGGTTTTCAACTCAAAGTACCCCAGCTCCTTGTCCTTAGAATTTCCAAAATGCCAAACCTTGAAAGGGTCTATCAGCTCCTTGGCTCCTCCCTTAAACCTTCTCCATGTGACCCGGTCCTATGACCTGGTGTTATTCCTCCAAATGCTTTCGGGGTTTCACGATATCGCGAGTCGGGACTCCCTATCTCATGACTCCTTCACTCTTGAACTCCCGGTTGCCGAAATGCCGAAAAGGGGTTAACAGCTTTGGCTCCTCCCTTAGCCTCCATCCACGTGACCACCACTCTGTGACTACGTGCTTAACTTCAAAGTGCTACCAGCTTTCGCGATTCGGGGAATCATGATGCAAGCATTCCTCCTTTCCCTTTCGAATCCCCGGTCCATGAAATGCCAAAATATCTCTACTGAGAGATCAACAACCCAGGTCCTTCTAGAACCGATGACCACGATCTAACTGGATCGACGACTCAAAATATTTTGGGCCTTTTCCTGAAACCTTGACCGCTTTCCATGTGTCCTCTTGTGGATGGTCACGATGCTTTCGATATTTTTTCGAGTCCTCTCCTTTGCTTCTACGAGGGTTAAACCTCATTCTCCTCTTTCCGGATCCAATGACTATCGGTCCTTTGCGCGAGATCTAATGGTCACAATCTGATCTTTTGTGCACCTCCTAGGGACTAAATCTCATGCATGTATCCTTGATCCAATGGCTCTCGGGCCACTGTGCTCCAGATATAATGGCTGACGTGATTTCACGATTTTGGTGATTGCAAGTATGGGGTGTAGCCTCCTCTGCTCCTCCAACCCCCGATTCCTGAATGTGTGGATATCCAAGGATTTAAACCTCCTGCACCTTTGCCTGATCCAATGGTTGTTGGGTATTGGCGTTAGATCTGATGATTCAGATCTATCCTCCTTGTGCTCTCTCCTCCTGTGTGCTTGGACGTAGATTCAACAGTCCAGATCTTTCCTCCCAGTTTCGATCCAACAGCAGCTATGCTCCTCCTTCTAAGCTTGCACCTCTTCCCTTCCCTCAGAAGAAATTCGACGCTTGAAGGTCTTGGCCTTCAATACTTCCCTTGTAGCCCAGTTCCTTTGGGTCTTGTCTGTGTTATAGAAACACTTCCCCTCTTGAGCTTAGTCAACTCAGAAACCTCGAAAGGTTTCTCAACCTTCTGCTCCTTTCTTCTATTGCTCTGTGTGCCAAGGCACTGTTCCTCCTGAGCTTCGGGATTTAGAATAAGTCCACCCTCGCACACTCCTTGTGCTGCTGAGATTTCCTCAATCTCAGATCCAAAGTATTTCTTGAAAATAAATGCTTCATGCCCTCTTGGCATTCCTTTTCTCAATGCAGACCTTGCAGAGCCCATAGAGTGTTTAGTAACTATAGTTGTCTTTGAACTCGACACTTCCCTTTCCTCGGAACTTGAAAGAGAGTTCTTCTCGGTGCATTCTATGCACTCACCCAATGCCCTCTTGGTAGTGCTCTACAGAACCTACAGTAGTTCTGTCTTCCCTGAACTCGAAAGAGAGTTCCTTCTATGCACTCCTTGCACTCACTCGATGCCCTCCTAGCAGAGCTCTACAAAACCTCAGACGTTCTGTCTTCCCTCTCTGTGCTCTCCACTGCACAGTCTCTCCTTTTGGATGCTCAACGATCCTTGGGTTTTTCCTTTTAGTCCAAGATTTCCTCTGGTGCGCTCTCCTAGTACGTCTCTACCTAAATTCCACATCATTTATAAGTGCACTCTATGCACTGGCTTACAAAACCCACAGTGTTCTGTCATGCAACCTCTTGCATGAAGCCACAAAGAACCAGACCTGGGATCAAAGAACCCAACAGACAACAATTTATGTTTGTAACCTGCAAATGCGTAGAAACATACATCTACAATATATCATAAGCACATAAAGACATTCATTCAATTACCCCGAACAACATGCAGGAAAAACTGCTCTCTATTTGTATTAATAAAAATGCCTCTTTACAAATGTGCTCAAGCTCTGACTGCAATAGAGTCATGGCTTCTTCTCTTCTCCCTATTATTTATGTTCTTCTCTACCTACTTCTCTAAAAACAAAAATAATATCTCTTTACAAAAGGGGCCTCCTCGAGTGCTTCCCTCCATCCTCACCAACTCTCATTAATTTACATTCAATTACATTGAATGGATGTCTAGTCTGAATCGGATCTAGATCTCAACCTTACAACCATTTAAGTCAACCTTTATCTAAAGCCTGCATACATGCATGGCTTTTGGCTCTTCAGCCTTAAAACATTTAATACAATTTCAAAATTTGAAAAATGAGAGGGTTGTGCCTCTCTCCTTCCATCGAATGCACGCTTTGATGTGTTGGCTGGAGGGCGTGTGGCTGGCTTGGAGCGATGATCATGCATTATTACTGCACTACATAGGGCATCCAAATGCAACACATTGTTCCATATACACCACAACAAAATGGTGTTGCTGAGAGAAAGAACCGCACATTAAAAGAAATGGCTAATTGTATGATCCAATCTAAGGTATTAAGTCTAAAGTATTGGGCGGAAGCAATCAACTGTGAAAATTACATAGTCAATCGCACTCTCACAAAGGATCTTAAAAATATAACACCAGAAGAATCTTGGACTAAAATTAAACCAGATGTAAGTCACTTACGTGTATTTGGCAGTATAGCATGGGCTCACATTCCTGATGAGAAAAGGAAAGCATTGTAGCCTAAAAGTGAGAAGTGCATATTTATTTGTTGGTTATTCTGAAGATGTCAAAGGTTATAGACTTATTCAACCACATTGTAATGAAATTATTCTTAGAAGAGATGTTAAATTTGATGAAAATATCTTGTTCTGCGATCCTAATTCGGTGGTTGAGCCTTCTTCGGCCTGCGAACCATCTTCGGCATTTGTGCCTTCTTCTGTTCCTATTATGGTTTCTTCTTCAGATGATGAAAGTGAGATGCAAATCCACCTCCGCCTGCTGACCTTCCTCCAGATGAGTCATTTGAACCTGAAAAAGCACCAGTTCCACCACTTCCTAGATGGGTCCATTCAACACGAGACATAGCTGGTGATCTTGTCGGTGATCCTTCAAATCAGCGTCAAACACGTTCACGGTTCCAACAAGACTCTTCTCTTCTAGCTCAAGTTTCAGAGAATCATGATCTAGAGACATTTGCAGAAGCTTTAGGTCATCCATATTGGGATACAACAATGAATGAAGAGTATCGTTCTTTCATGGAAAACGATACTTGGGATCTTGTACCTCTTCTAAAAGGAAGAAAACTTTTCAGATGTAAATGGGTCTATAGAACTAAGTATGCATCGGATGGAAGTGTTGAAAGACACAAGGCTTGGTTAGTTGCCAAAGGATTTTCCCAAGTTGAAGGAATTGACTATAATGAAACCTTTTCCCCTGTAGCCAAAATGAATTCCATCTACCTTGTTCTTGCCCTTGCCGCCTCACATAAATGGGAGGTCCATTAGATGGATGTTAAATGTGCCTTCTTGCATGGAGATTTGAAAGAATAAATCTACATGGAACAACCTCCTAGCTATGTCCAGAATAACTCTAGCCTTGTTTGTCACCTCAAGAAATATCTTTATGGTCTCAAGCAAGCCCCCCGAGCCTGGTATGCCAAAATTGACAGATTTCTTATTGCCACTAGATTCTCTAGATGCCATTCTGATCCTAATTTCTATACCAAGAAAGTAGGAATACATCTCATAATCCTTGTCCTTTATGTTGATGACCTTATCCTTACTAGTAGTGACCCAAAAATTTTAAACCATGTGAAAACCAGCCTTAAGAAGAACTTTGAAATGACCGACTTAGGCTTTTTGCACTATTTCCTTGGCCTCCAAGTTTTGCAAACCAATGAAGGAATTTTTCTTTCTCAGTCTAAGTATGATTGTGACCTTCTTCGTCACTTTCACATGGATGATTGTAAACCAACCCCGTATCCCTTCCAGTCTGGAGTCAAGCTTACTGCCACTTGTACTTCTCCTGAAGTTGATGCCACCCTATAGCATCAGTTAGTTGGTAGCCTCTTAAACTTGACTCATACCCATCCTGATCTTTCCTTTGTTGTTGGTATTGTTTCCCAGTATATGAAATCACCCCATGAAATCCATTGGAAAGCAGCTAAAAGGATACTTCGTTATGTCTATGGTACAGGTAGTTCAAGATACATTACAGTTTGGGGGGGACTCCTTTATTGGTTGGTTTCACTGATTCAGATTGGGTGGACGACCCTGATGATCGGAAGTCTATTGCAGGTTATGTTTTCAACCTTGTTTCAGGACCTGTCACTTGGGCCTGTAAGAAACAATAGGCTATTTCACTTTCTTCAGCAGAAGTAGAGTACTGAGAAGTAGTAAATGAAAGTCAAGAAGCCTTGTGGCTTCGACGGTTCCTTTCAAAGTTTGGATTCGAATAGCAGCATCCAAGCCGCCATTGGTGCAACAATCAAAGTGCCATCAAGCTCGCCAAACACCCAGCTCAACATCAACGCAGCAAGCACATCGAGCTACACATGCACTTCATCAGAAATATCATTCATGATTAAGTTATTGAAGTTCTCTTTTGTCCTATAGAAGATCAAGTTGCAGACATTTTCACAAAGTCTCTTATAGAAGAAAATTTTTCCAAACTTTGATCTAGGTTAGGAGTTCAGAAAGTTGTCATTAATTGGGGATAGGCTCTAATGCCTCCTTCCTTCTCCTATTGTGTCAACATTGTAAATCCTTCAATCCTATCCCAAGTTGTTCTTAAGGGGGGATGTTAGGATATTTAAACACTTAGGAGTTAGTTAAGATCTACTTGGTCTAATGTGTCGTTAGGTAAAAGTGTGTTTCTTTAGTATGCAATAGTATGCATTTGTAGTTAGGAAATCCGACGGTCACGATATGTTCCTGACATAGAGTGATCTGATGGTTCATACTCTCCTTGATATTAAGGACCATTGATATATGGCTTCACACCTGATTGGTCCATGATCTCTATTTAAAGAGCATGGAGGGTCATTTGCCAATGATCGATTGTGAGAAACTCTCTTGTAAAATCTCTCTTTAATCTTTTTCTTTGCATTAATAAACTGCTCCAAGTGGCCATGTTGGTTGGGGTCGTGGATGTTTCCCCGTAGGGTTTTACCATGTGAAAACATCGATGTGTTGATATTTGATCTGGTTATGTGAGTCGTTATCGAAGGTGTTCATCCTTTGTTGGAATACTTGTGTTGTAAAATATCACTATATCAGAGACATGATGCATAAGAAAATAGTACACATGCAGTACCTTCCTACACATGACCAGATTGCAGACATCTTCACCAAATTAACTTGGTGAAGGATACCCCCCTAGTTGAGAGGGAGTTTTGATAACTACAACCAAGAACAAAGTTCAAAATAGATCCATGTGAGACTTGGCATGTTGAAATATGCCTCCCTAGCTTAGAGGGAGTGTTGATTATTGCAACTATTTGAGACATTCTCTAGGACACAAACCTGAGAGAGAGACCCTAAGAGTGGTGTGTTTTTCCTATCTAAGACATAGCTGGAATGTAGATAAGGCCTCCTCCTTACATAGAGTTGATAAGAAATCCATATGATTCTCATGTGTAATGCAGTGAGAAAGGAGATCTACAAAGTTGTATGTGCCTATGGCTGAGCACAAGGTGAACTTGTGAAATTCAAAAGTGTTGGGTGCATCGTCATGAGATAGAGATGAAGGTGATGTATTAGCCTCCTCTAAGCAGAGAGTTGATGATGAACTCCAGATGACTCTCATGTGTAATTCCAATGGGAAAGAAGATCTGTTGAGTGGATGTGTCTGTAGACGAGCACATGTGAACATGATCCTAGTGGCTGAGCATTAGTGGGAGTGGTTCTTCTATGTAATTCAGTGAGCCAGATACATGCAGATCTCTATGGATGTGCCCCTAGTGGTTGAGCACTAGTGGGTGTATTTGATCCCTTGCTATATTGTTCAAGCGTTAGACCTGCCTGTAACCTTAATTGTAATGTAAAGGGTATAGGTCGACCCCACCTTAATGTAATTGATAATTAATGTAAAAGATAATTAATTTGGTTAATATTAATTATATTATAGAGAGGTAGGCCATGTTGTACCAATAGACACTTATGTTGACAGGTCAAGTATAATATAAGTAAAGGTAAATTCCCCATTGAGGAACCATATCTTTAGTGTGAGTTTGGAATTTTCAGCAAGTACATCTATTTGGGAAAAGTAAGCACCTCTCTTGGGCGCTAGTCTTCTAGGGTTTGTGAGCACCCTCTTGTGTGCTAGGTTTTCTTGGTGGTAAAGGTATTTCTCTTGAAGAATATAGCAAAGGATTGGATGTTTTTTCTTCCCTTGTTGAGAAGGGTTTCCCAGGATACTTCTTGTGCACTTGTGCATGGTGTTTCTTCTTGTGATCTTGGTTGTTGCAACAAATTTTCTATGGTTTAAGTAAAATGATAAAATGGAATGAACTTCATGCTTAAGCCTAGCTTATTGAAAAATCAACAAATGCTACATGAAAATTCAATTCCAAAAATGTTATGGGTTGAAGCACTTAATTTTGCAACCTACATCCAAAACAGATCTCCCCATAGATATATCAAGGATAAGACCCCCTACGAGGCTTGGAGTGGACTCAAACTGGAAGTGGCCCACTTTCGCATATTCAGTTCTCTTGCATGGGCCAGGATTCCCTCTGAGAAGAGGAAGGAACTTGATCCACAGAGCACATAGTGTAGATCATAGAGTGTATCTTTATTGGATACCCTCACGATGTGAAGGGATACAAAATCATTGATATTTCCTCAGACCAGCTCATCATTGAGCGTAGTGTCCAATTACAGGAAAGTGTCTCGTATGTACCTCTACGACTGCATGTAGACACTTTTGTTCTTCCACCTATTAGAGATGATCAACATGCACATGTTGACTCTTCTTTAGATGAGAGTTCTCATTCAAAGGATTTAGATGATTCAAATAACGACTCAGTACATTAAAATGTAGATTCATTGCATGCAGATGCAGATGTAGAGCCAGAGCAGAGGCCCAAATGGGCCAAGACTACTCTTTGGGATGCAAGAGATCTTGTTGGGGATCTAGCTGATACTAGGAGGAATTGATATGATTTTGAGGACCCCCATCTTGCACTCATTTCCACTGAACCGATGCCACCCAAACATCTTTTTTTGGTTCAGTCTTCAAATCCACAATCCTATGGTGAGTCTGTTGGAAATCCCTTTTGGGAATCCACCATGAAGGAGGAGTACAACTCATTCCTCAAGAACAATACTTGGGATCTGGTTCCCCTTCCTTCAAGAAGGAAAATTTTCAGGTGTAGATGGGTCTATAGGACCAAGAGTGCATTGGATGGATAGGTTAGCAGATACAAATCCAAACTAGTTTCCAAAGGCTTTCAACAAGTGCATGATATTGACTATGATGACACCTTTGCTCCAATAGTGAAGATGGATTCCATATGTTTGGAACTTGCATTGTGTAAACCAAAGGATGGTAATTCCATCAGATGGATGTGAAGAATGCATTTCTTCACAGATATCTTTCTGAGGAGATCTATATGGAGCAACCCTGGGGATTTATACAAGATTCATCTTTGTATTTTCAACTAAATAAGTCTCTTTATGGCCTCAAGAAGGCCTTGAGGGCATGGTATGTCAATATGGACCACTACCTATTGTCACAGAACTTTGTACGTTGTAAGTCAGACCTGAATGTTTACATGCTCGCGATGGATGATTCACTTCTACTCCTAGTCTTGTATGTTGATGATTTGTTGATCAATGATTGCTCGAATTCAACGATTGTTGTAGTCAATAGGATTCTGAATGACAGGTTCTTGATGATGGACATGGGTCTGCTACATTTCTTCCTTGGACTTGAGATCAATCAGGATGCATCAGGCATCAAACTATCTCAGGCCAAGTATGCACGAGATCTCCTTGAGAGATTTCACATGACATATTGCAAGTCTACCTTGAATCCTTTCCCATCAGGAGTCAGACTTGAAGATGGCAGGGACACTCCACTATTGGATAACACACTATACAAACAACTAGTGGGGACATTGTTGTATCTCACACACTCCAAACCAAACCTCTCCTATGTAGTTGGAGCAGTCTCCAGGTTCATGCATGAGTTGCCTGAGCTACATTGGAAGGCTACAAAGTGTATCCTTTGATATGTACAGGGAACCATCACCTTTGGGATTCACTATGAAACAGACTCTACATTGGACCTCATCATGTTCATTGATTTTGACTGGACTGGCGATAACATTGGTTGCAAGTCCACATCTGGTTACTCACTCAGTCTTGGTTTTGGGCCTATCTGTTGGTTGAGAAAGAAGCAGACTGTTACTTCTCTATCTTCAGTCAAGGTAGAGTATAGAGGGGTAGTTAACATAACCATTCAGGCTATGTGGCTACAACATTTTCTTACTGAGTTGGGCATTCAGTTTCACTGGAAGATCATCATCTGGTGTGACAACCAAAGAACTCTAAAGTTCTATAGAGATCCAGTTCATAGGCATCAAATGAAGCACATTGAAATCCACATGCACTACATCATAGACTTAGTACACAAGGGGATCATCGACTTGCACTTATGTCCTTTATCAAAACAAATTGTAGACATCTTCACTAATACCTTCACTGAGCAGAAGTTCCATTCTTTGTGCAGTCATCTTGGAGTGAAGGACACATTTTCCTAGAAACTGACAATTCTTCTTTTTACATACATTGTACTTTAAGGGAAACCTCTTTCCTCATTTATTTTAGTGTATCTTTTTTATTTGGGTACCTAATATGGCCTCGTTGTTGGGACCCATTCTTTATTTTCACCATAGTGATGTTCAGAGGGTGTGTTAGAGATAATTCACACGCACCTAGGATTTATTTTTCCTAAGGTTTTCCTATGATTACTAGTCATTATTTAGTCCCCTATAGTCTAGGGAGAATATTCCTCTATAAGAATATTCTCTTCGGTTCACACTTCAGTTTGATCAGTTGAGTGGAGTCTATATGTCACATTGGGATCATCACCATGCAACATTGGGATCATCATCATCTAATGTGTACTATCCTTGGAATTATCACTAGACTAGCACATTTCTCATGATTCCCTGATCTCCTCCTCACTTCACTATGTTTTAGTCAGTTAATTTAAGATTGAGAGATTGGTTAACTTAGACTAGGTGGCAGTTAACTCCCATAACTACCTGAGAGACTAGAATAGGTAGTAGTTTACTCCCATAACTATCAGTGTGTGTCCAGATCACTCTAGACCACCACTATGGCGCATTGTCTTCTCCTCCAATGCACATTAGTTGAGTTATACAGAGTATATCATGTGTAAATTATCATTCATTCATTTGGTTAATGAGAATTCTTACATTCTTTCTCTCTTGCTTCTCTTTTCTCATATTTTCTCTGCAAACTATGTATGTTATTTGCTAGCTAGATATATTCCATGTATGTTCAACACAATTACACCAATTAGAATCTTCCCTATTTGGGATGACATGATTCTCTGGATTGATGGTCCGGAAAGTTTCGATGGAATTTACTATGCTATTGAATGGATATTTATATATTGTTTTATGTTTCTTTATAAGTTCATTTTTTAAGTATTCGATGATTGAATTCTTAAGAAGGATGGGTTTAGGATAACCTCTTACCAACAAAATGTATATGACACCTCTCTTCAGTCAATATCAAACAATAATATTTCCTTATTGATCAAACGAAAAACATCATCTAAGAAAAGAAAGATATATGCAGAAATGACAAATAACTGGAAATAATTCAAGTTAATGTATAACACACAACTTCATAACGCCCTCGTATTCATGCCAATGTATATTCAATGAGTGAAACAATTCAATATAACTTAAACACAATTATTGTCTTACTAAATCGTTTGTAGTAGTCAACAACAAAGTAGAACAATCCACAAATTATGCTACTCCACAAGATTTGGAAAAAAATTGTCTTCAGAACTACATGAGCTTATGAATCAGAATTCAAAATAATTATTTATTTGATTCCTTCACTTATTACAAAAAACAATCAACCCTTCAAAACAAGGACAACCTCTTTATTTATACGAAAAACTTCCATGCAAAAGTAGCAACAACATTTGTTTAACTAAAGAAAACAACAAAAAAAATGAAGTGGTTCATATCCACATGAAAACCATTAGTGAGCTCCAGTTATCTCATAGGATTTTCCTTGTCATACTTGGACCACTACGAGAACAGATATTCACAGGTATGTAGGTATGGAAATCGATGTTGATCCATTGGCATGTTGAGCTTATCCTTCATTTACATTACCCGGTTTCTGAATTGATCTATCTTGAAGCTTAGTTTTTGTAGGGCCCACGCTACTACTATTGTTTTGTCGATGAGTCTCTTCACCTATCCCTTTTGAAGAGTTTGTATTTCCAAAATCTTCGCTCCAAATTATGCATCGAGTTCTCCGAACTATTGGACTATAATGTGCAAATTGATGAAGTCATCAAGAGCATCTAATTATAGGTATTGAAGGTCTATCATTCTTTGGTTTATGTTGTTCCAATTCTTGAGATACTCATCCCATATTTCCTGCATTTTTAGTTGTGTTTCTATTACCAATTGTACCCAATATTATGTCTCTATTATGATCCTGACTAAGCTCTCTTTTCCAACCACCATAATTCCATGTTCCTCGTCTCCTAGGCCTTTCTTGATCTTCCTGATATACTTAATTTGTGCCAGTACTTGATGAGATTTCTTTAACATCTCATAATTTCCTTATACGCTACGAGGACCGACAAATTTTCCTCTTGGTAACTTACGTTCCTGGTCATAAGAATCTCCCTATCTGATTTGAACTGATTATAAATATCCCTGAATTCAATTCTCATGAACCTAATGGCTTGGGTGGTGTCCTGATAGTATTCCACCTAATGCTTGAGATGCACCAACTCCGCTCTCATATAATCAACTTCTCGTTCATCTTATCTCACCTTGTCTACAGTGGCACTAGATATATCCATGCTTGCCCCTAATAACTCACTTACCCTGGACTGTCCAACATCCAGCAGTGTTTCTTTCGTGGTGATCATTACCATACTATCCAAATTCAGTGTCCTTTTTTGTCCATATATTTTCATAATCAATTGTATTTTCTTGTCATAAGTGATGGCCTGAACATTGGATACCTCATGCACTAGCTCCGGGATTGTCTTGTCCCCCCATGAGAGAGCATTTCCTAGACTTCTTGGTGTATGAAAATTTTCAAGTATCATCTCTTTTCCTCTGCCACGTCAGGCTTCCTATGAATGGTTCCTTTATCTTATTCTTGATACCTTTGAGACTGCCCAAAAGCTCATTTTGACCCCATCCCTGTCCTAATAGATGAATCTTTGATTTTCTCTATACTCGGTGAACTTCCCATGATCTCTATTGATGCATTTTCTACTGGTATTGTTGGCCTTGGGAGTGTGGAATGTGTTGAAGGCTCCATAGCGATTTCCTCAAGTTATTTGTTTCCTTTGAACCATGCATTCTCTTCTCCTTTGTTGGTGTTACCTCCTGATGAATCTTCAACATCTGGGTTATCTCGATCTTTTCGTTTCAATGGTGCATCAATTCTCCCGATGGGGGCTTCATTTCCATTCTCATTTTTATCTCCTAGTTCTGCATGACCTTTGATGCTACTTCCCTCTTTATATAGTGACTGTGGTGTTCAGTTTGCGATGTCATGATCACCTTCAATTGTATTCATCTATGTTTCCTAGCCTAAATATTTTGGTCCTTGGGACATTGTATCTAACACCTATGTTACTTCTTCATTTATAATAGGCATTGAAGTGCTTACCTCATTCTCACTAGATATTGTGATCAATTCAGTAATGATAGGAGCTACTTGTCCTAGGACATCCGAAAAAACTGTTGGCTCAGTTCCTGGTCGTCCTATCGGTGTTCACCCTACAATCTGTTGTGGGGTGTATTCCTCCATTGAGGTGTTCTCAAGGGTTGCCAACTCCTCTTCTCTTTCAAGGGTGATTGGAGTTATTAACACAGATACAACTTCCAACACTATGATAGTTTCCCTTTTCAATTGCATCATCCTTTTAGCTTCCTCTAAGATCCTTTGTGCCTCTAATATATCCATTGTTTTCTCTATACCTTCTTATTGATCTTGTGCCACTGCTACTTCCCCTATTGTCTACTCTAGAAAGTCTAATTGTTCATTCCCATACAAGGCCATGAACCTGACCAAGTCTGGTTTTTATTTTCTCTGCAAAACTTCATCCCAGTTTGCATAATTCTCTGTGAATATTTCTTCCTCAAAATCCTCATGTGGGTACGGCTAATGAGACACCACCTGACTAGCATGCTCAGCTACCAGCTCCCTAGGGTCATGTTTCCTGTATCTCTCGGTGGTGAACCTATACTCTATTGGACTCTGAGATTCTTATCACGAAATGGTAGCTCACATAAAACCCATAGGGAATAAATACCCTCTTCTTATCCTTTAACAGAGATGCATTGAACCCTTACAGTATGGTCTTGTAGAAAATTTCTCCTAACACCATCTTGTCGGGTACATGAATTGGAAATAAGTATGGCTCTCTGATGGCTCCAAAAATTTTGATACATGTGATTCTTTCCTCTAAGTAAAAATTCCCAATCTTGGATATTACTTTCCTTGTTGCTTCAGAGATTCTTGGGTAGTTTTGTTTAAAAATTAAGGAATATACTCGAGCTATGAAACCATTTCAAATTAAATAAATTGATCTTTTGTACATGTTCTCCCACAAGATGCAAAAATAAACATGTACTATAAATTCAAAAACATGTCAGCTCAAGATCAAACCATGGAACACATTCCTAGCGCATATCGCATCCAGGAGATAAGGTGCAATGTAAAATGCAAGAGTTTCTCTAGGTTTTCGATTCTATTCTTCCTCTATCCTGGCACTCAATTGTTTTGAGATAATATATCCCTAGTTAAAGGTGATTCCAAATGTAGTTATTGTATGAGCCAAAGGAATCCAGGCTTTGGAAAACCTGGAGCAATCATTTTCTCTGTATAAAATACAGATCAAGGCCATCAAGAAAATGTAGGGTTTTCGGAGGTTCATTGTGTTGTACCACCCTGAGTCTTGATTCACAAATTTTTTATCCTACCTCCACCAGGATGCTAAAAATTGACCGGTATTATGGTGTTTATAGAATACCACAAGAAAATCCTTGTCAACTTGACTTCAATGTCCTTGATTTTATAATATGTGCTTACCTTTGTCGATAAGAAGATGTCAATACATTCTCCATATTTGTTATTTAACAAGAATGTCTCTGCATCGGTGTGATGAATGATTCACTCTAAGATTTGAACACATGGAAAAATGGGTGTCTTGGACACCACCATATATAACGAATAATTCATGATGTTCTGGAATATCTGGTCATCCAATCCCCTCACCTCTAGGTCATTGTGAGGTTTAAACTCTGGGAAATATTCATAATGGATTTTGTTGTATAAATCAATCCAGGAAGACAGCATTACCTTGGATGTGGTGTTATTATTTGTATCTTTGAAGAGAGGAGGTGGGTTTTATGGATTTTTTTGTGACATTCTGATCATCGACTCTGATTTTAGGGAAAAATATAGCTTCTTAGTAGCTAAGTTGGAGCCTCTCCGATTTTCTCACTTCCTCCTTCTGGGGTATTTGGTGACTAGCGAGTCATTGGTCGTTTGGGAAACATATTATCTGCAAATGCAACAACTTAACTCAATATTCTCTAAATCATAGAAACTCGGAGACAAACATGATAAATACCTACACACGAAGATTTTCCTGAGTTGAATACCTACCATTATGGGGCCTTGTGATAAACACAACACAACTCAATTCCTAAGCAACACTAGATCAATCGTGAGTTGTTCAGAAAAAATCAAACAGTTTTGTGCAAATTATGGAATCATTCAAATACATTTGAATAAATAACAGTTAGTCCTTACACCCAAAATCATCAATTTTCAGTACAGGGAATATACTATAGATTTTCATTAATTCTATCCATTGTCTGTGCAGGTTCTCAGAGTAAAATCTATGTGCAAATCGACACCACGAATGGACATTGGAGTAATTCATCAGGGATTTCAAACAATCACCAATTGGCATGCAACATTTGAGATCGAAGATCGAGCACTTGAACCATTTGAGGTTTTTGGGAAAAGCTCTGTCTAAATTCGTCGATCCCGAAAAATATGACAACATGACACTTTCGCACATGCGGTTGGATCAAAATATCAACATGAAAACTATTGACCAGCATGACACATAGGGATGTGCATGAAACAAATATATAAAGATGGATGGTTCTAATAAATTCAAAGATCTTCGGTAAAACCCATCGAATGACTCATATTTCTTATTGAAAATTGTTGATCGTGCCTCGACAAGAAAGAGGGCGTATGATAAAGGATATGTTTTGTTTCCTTCTTGATTGGTTGACACCATTATCTATAGGTGTTTGATGCTCACCTTGTTGTTTTCTTGTTTCCTTATGTTCAACCACTGAGGGTCAATCCTCGATGTTAATCGGCGTCGATGAATATCTCTTGGACTTAATGGTGGGTGTTTATCAACTGACCTTGTCGACGCCTAATGTTTATCAGAGTCGACACTTTCACGAGTGAGAAGTGCCCTCACACAATTGGTATCCAAAAAAGTTGAATCCATATGTTAATTGACGTCGTAGTTCTTGAGAATGTGCCACAATGTTTGACACATAGATTGAATTGACCAACACCCGACATTGATCAGCATCGGTGTTTCAGATCAACGATCGTTGGGTATCAGAAAATTTTACTTTTAGCAGTCATTTTTTGAAGACTTTATTGACTTATAGATGCAATGCTTATTTTAAATTCTTTGCAGAGCACTTAATGACAATCAAAATAATGAAGGGAAGTAAGCAATAAAACATTCAGCATCATTTTCACATATGAAATATACAAAGACAGATATTTCCTAAGGAAACCCATAAAGGGTAAAAACCTCTTCTTCTTTATACGATAAGTAATCTTTACATTTTGTACATTATCATACATATGAGCTAACTCATTGTGAGGCTACAACCTCTGTATTGCAAGCTACAACTTGCTGAGAGCACCAACTCTCTATTTTCTCTAGCACCTACTAGAAGGAAGCACCAACTCCCTGGTTTCTCTAGCACCCACTATAAGGAAGCACCAAATCCCTAAATGTGCCAGCTCCAACTGGATGGAAGAACCAACTTCCAGTCACACAGGCACCAACCTGTACAACAGAGAACAATAGTTCTCCCTTGCACCACCCTGCCACCCTGGTTTCTTTGGTTGCAACCAGATGGAAGATACAATTCCTTATGTTCAAGCACCCACTTGAACCTCTGAGGACAATAGTCCTCCCTAGTGCCTCCCAACCACCTTGTGATATAAATATTTGCTATATGTAAATTTAACACAATGATACACTATTTATCATTGGCTTACCAGACTTATCATTGTTCTACTATGTTGCTCTGCTCTCTCGTATCAATGTCTCTCTGTCTACATATTCTTTCACTTTCTGAACTTCTGTTTTTCTCTACAATAGCACCTCAGCCTTCCTTTAGTGTCTCACTGTCTTTCTGCACACATGCCTTGCGCTTACTGTGCTTCTGCCTTTTCTGCTCTGTGCACCATGTGCCTGCAATGCACCATTCCTCTTCTCTGTATTTCAGCTGCTGCACACTCCTCCGTCTACACTCCTGAATCCCCCTCAACAGCAACAACCCCCATCTCTTCTTTGTTCAGCATACTTATAGTCTATGTGCACCTTGTGCATGCTATCTCACCATGCTTCCGCATGCTCTCCCCATGTCGAGTGCTCTGCCTGATCATCATGGCAACTCTTTAGCTTCTCTGGCAGTTAAACCCATGCGTCCATCATCAATGGGTGTTATGCCAATATTCCTTCACCTCTCCAGTAGTTGAGACTCTTCATCTTCTTTGTTACAATCGAGCTCAACCTCTTTGTTGCAGTTATAGGCTTCAACTCTCTTCCATCTGTCAATTGCCTCTATCACCAGTCTTCATTCCACTGGCATATTCCTTGAGACTCTTCCGCTCCTCTAGTAATCACACAGAAGTCTCTTCGAGTCCTCTGGCTGAAACCATCAGTGGTTTCTAGCAGTTACAGTGTGAACCTTGAAATGGAGCCTAGCTATGCTAGCTCCTTCCACTTATGTGACCACCGGTGGTGACCACTGGCTACATCAACATTTCGACATTTCGGCTTTCCTATGGTAAAGAGTTATCTTGATGCTCCCCAAAACTCTGAAAAAGGAGATTAGTTGGAATAGCTTTGATCATTTCGGCATTTCTCATTTTGCTATTTCGCGATTTCGCATGTCACGAACTCCTGTTGCGAATCACTCTGACTCTTCCAACTCCCGATCGCCAAAACTCTGAAAAGGGAGCTTATCTCTTCGAGCTCTTCTCTACAGCTCAGCTCTTTGACGATGTGACCACCGGTGGTGAGAAGGCCTTATTCAAAACTATATTTCACAATTTCGCATTTCAGGACTTCAGGACTCCTATGATGAAGAGTCTCGGGTCTTGACTCCTCCATCTCCCGGTATCTGAAACTCCAAAATGGAGTCAAATCAACGGTCCGGTATTTCCTCTTTTTGCATTTCAGCAGTCCTGTGGTGAAGTGTTTCGACACTTCAACTCCTGGTATCCGGAACTCCGAAATGGAGTCAGATCAATGATCCGGTATTTTTTCATTTCGCATTTTGGCGATTCGGCATTTCGGCACTCCTATGGTGAAGTGTTTCGACACTTCAACTCCCGATATCCAAAACTACGAAATGGAGTCATTTCCCAGTCTGTGGAACTCTTTGTTGGTGTGCCTATTTTGGGATTTCGGCGTTTCACATTTCGGGACTTCGGGACTCCTGTGTTGAAGAGTCTCGACTCTTGACTTCTCAATCTCCCGGTATCCGAAACACCGGTTGATGTGCCTGTTTCGAGATTTCATGGTTCTGGATTTCACAATTTCGGGACTCTTGTGTTGAAGAGTCTCGACTCTTGAATTCTCAATCTCTCAGTATCCGAAACTCCAAAATGCAGTTTACGCTTACGATCTTTCCATGCCATTATCCATGCATTGTTGATCTTCCTTGCCTGATTGTTTGCCATCAAATGAACAAGCACACTCTTGCACTGCGTGCGACTCTACGCTAATCATCCTGAGCTTACATTGTCCTTGTTTCGCCATCACTGCATACTCTGATATTTCCATCAATGACAAGCACACCTGCCTGTAAACATGCCCAACAAAATCAATGGAGACAATGCAAACAACAAAAGAAAAAGTGGTACCCAAAAATTGGAAAATGTTAAGGTTGTGTTGAGTGCTCAACACACAGGTTAGAAACAATCATAGTAATTCTTACCAGAGGGGCATGCAGGTCTAGAGATGATGGCTTGACCATATATTTCCCCATTTTTCCTAAGGACCCCTTCATTTAAATTTGTCGCTTCATTTTCCATACCATATTATTCTCGATTGAGGACCCTAAGGACCTTGAATAAGGTAACCTCCTAAAATATGTGAGTTTCATTTTAAATAATTAAACTGATAAGTATACCTAAATCATCGATAAAAAGAAAAGTCCTCACATTGGCTGCATTTTACTAATATTAGACCCTGAAGGAGGGTATACACCTCGACTTGGTTATTTGTGGATGTCCCTAAACCCCACCCATAAGTCAACTATTATTTTTCCCTAGGATCAAAGATAACCCCCCTTGTTCCTTCACCCCTAGGTTTTGCTTCAATGATCGATAAAAAAAGAGAATTTGTCATCGATCATGGAAGTCTTTCTCACTCAGTATTAGCAACCATGATGATAAATGAACTAGCTTATGAGTGATTGATTTTGGAATTGGAACTAAATCCATATAACATTTTGAAATCCATGCTCCCTCATCAAAATACATCCAATGAAACTCATGGTCCTTTATGCCCTTGGAGTTAATAGCTTCTACCAAAATGCCTCTTTATTTTTCCACTATTGGTTTTGGGTTAGCTAGCCCTTGATGAAAAATGACCTTGTTATGAACCAACCAAGCTTTCCAGTAAATGAATTTAGGTAAACCTTATCGTACACTTTTTAGAATAGATTTATTTTTGAAGGACCCCCTATAAAATTTGTTCTAGTGGGTGAGAATATCCTTCCATGAATTTGG
>ML859804.1:5785-25250 GCA_009831015.1 Picea engelmannii
TTGTAATTTTGACCCGATTACAATAAATGGTGCTATGGATAGCACCACTTTTTTATTTGGGGGTTGTTTTTCATGTTTTTTATGCAAAAATATGGGCTTTAAGGGCTAGAGTTCTCGTTTTGAGGTCACAGTTCTCATTAAGTTGGTAACTTATAATTTTTCACACTAGAAAGTCAATATGAATAATGTAGTAAATTAGCAAACAAAAATCTATGAAACTTTAGGAGAAACTACCCAAAGTATCATTGGTAGAACGCCTCTTAGTTTGGGCTGGTGATTTCCAACCTCAAGGGGGAGTCCCTAACCTTTTCTCAAGTCACTTTCAACCTGTAAATTTGCAATAAATGCAATAAAAACAACACCAAGAAAGTAACTTGGGTCTGTGATTAAACAACCCCAAAGAGTTACAATGTTTGATTTTATGAATAATGGTGGAATCCCTACAATGCTAGCTTTAAAGAGAAATGGAAATAAGGAGATATAAGGTGTTATTAAATGGTGTATTTTACCCAGAGAAAAGGATAATTAACTTCTAATAATGGCACAAACATCCATCAAAATACCAACAAACCATGAGAGCTTGATATGAACACAACAAAGATTTATTTATGCATTCACCAAGAGGATGATTGTGCCATAGAGACATATACAAAAACGATATAGTGATGTTTCCTACACAAATAAAATAGAAGCTAGAAGATATAAGAATACACAATGCAAGAGTGTGTTCTTTTGTTGAAGAAGATCCACCTCGATACAATGGACAAACTCTTCTTATAATAAACCATGAGGGTGCATTACTCATGCAAGACTCCTCTATCCATGCACACTAGTGAGTGAAGTGAGATGATGTGCCCATGCACCTCATGTGATGTGGAGTGGTGTCCTCGTGTGCTAGTTCCACATGGAGAGAAGTAATGATCCACCACAATTAATGTGAGTGTGATCCTTGTTGATCTGGAGAAGAGTAGAGAGAAGTTTCCAAGCACTCTAAGTCCAACCGAGGAGTGTTTGAGTTGTCAACAAATGAAGATTCCATGCATGCAGTCTAAGTGAAGGCCAAGAACTAGAGGAGGAGAGTGAATGCACACTAGTTCAATTAGGAGTCTCTTTTAGTTGAAGTAGCCGTGAAATAGAGAGAGGGGTACTCCTTAGGTGATGTGGAGTAAGGATAACCATGCACATTGATAATTAGAGGGAGAGTGGAGTGAAATAGGGGAGAAGGGTAAGACATGTGCACTAATTGAGTGAAGATCCTTGGATTCTAAGTGAAGATACTCCAAGATAAGTGAAATGAAGTGTGTGTGTGTGTGTGTATGAGACAAAGAGGGGAGTTTTAGTTAACTCAACCATGCACCTCATAAAATCCTCCATACACCACTTCACTTCCATAACTCATGCATGTGCCTTAGTTATGCCACTTGTCACTCCCAAAAGCTACCACATATCACAATTTGAGGCCGTCACACGTCACCCCCATGGAATGCCAAGTGTCACACTTTGGAGTTTCCACGTGTCAACCATGCATGGGTTCCACATGACACCCTACTGGAACACTACTAAAAATAGAAAATCCTTGCATGTCCATGAAATTATACTCATTAGACTCAATTTTCAATGGGGAGTCCAAATATGTGGTCAAAATTGACATGTAAGATACTACAAAAATAGAAATATCTTGCAGGAAAGTCACCCAAACGTAGCTCATCAGACTCAAAATATCGCAAGGATTCCAAATATATCATCATCTCTAACGTGCATGCCTCAAAACCATGTCTCCTAGAATGTAGGAGTACAACTAAAAATAATAACTCTCTCCAATTTGATGAAAACCTATGAAATATTTTCCTCTAAATAATGAACACATCACTAAACCAATCCTATACTTGGACTCTATGGGAACCAACCCTTGCTCAAGAAAAACTATCTCTGGAAGTAATGTCTGAATACCATCCAAATGGACTATGTTTTCTCTTAACCCTCAAGATTTGCATGTGAGAAATTCTAAGGGTTAACAAGAAAACATAGAGCTTATGTTGATGTATTCTTAATATTCCATTGTGTTACCACCTAAACTATAACCCTTGTGAAAATTCTGAACAAAGGTGCTAACTTAGGGAAACAAGATGGGAAATGCACCATTGTAACCTCAATGCAATTTCCCCTTAACTTTAGGCCAACTCCTGGAAGCCAAGGGAGTATCCCTATTTGATTAAGTAAACCTCTTAGTGAATTAATTACCATGCAATCTTATGATTTACTCCAAAGGATCCACAAAATGTATAACAATTAGATACACAAGGATTCCAATAAGTGATTAAATGATTCAAAGATAACCAATTAGAAACAATAGCATAAACCACCAATATAGCCACTTGGAAAAGAGGGTTAGGGCTAGTGAATGTGTGTGCAAAATATAATCTGGAAGATAAACAATGTAAATTACTTCAAATTTGCAATTAGATGACTATCGCTCAAATAATGAAACTTTAGAGAGGCAAGAACCACTTTTAAGCTACTTTAGGGCACAAAAAGTGTAATCAACTAACATAAATCAATGGTGTAATGTGTTCTTTAATTACCAATAGATTATATGCTAGAACAATGACAAGCGTATGGATGTCCATAATATTTTAGATATGTTTTTATGATAAAATTAACACATAAATTTCATATTTGAAGTGAAAAGATAACCATACAAGAGAGAGGAAATATACTTGTAAAAAGACATATTGGACGATTTCACTAGGGAAATATATAAGCTATGAAATGAAAACCCAACAAATGTTAGAATCAAGTTCTAGAGATATATACCAATGAACTAAGAAAGAACTTGAAAAATATGTGTTGAATTCCCCTTAGGGTTTCTAACATTAGCACTAGAATTCACCAATAAAATATCCAAATGAAAGATAAGAAATTATAAGCACCAAGGAGATCAATTTCACCACTAGACATGTAAGATAAACTTGTAATAAAAATCCATAAATGAAATATAAGCTAGGTATGAGTAAAAATGAACCTTTAAGCACCAAACCCTAATCCTAGGGTTTCCTCAAACCTAATCTTTATTGTTGTTATCTATTTTCTAGATTTGAGAAATCCTTAAATCGGTCCACAAAACATTAAATAACACCTTGAATCACAACTCTATGTGGTTTTTTTTCCTTATTAGGATTAGAGGTAAACAATTGAGCACAAAACCTTAAACAAACTAGTCTAGGAAATGAAATAATTGATGATCTATGCACTAGACTAGGAAAGAATTCCAAATTAAGATTTTTCTTTGATTTTCATTGTTATATTTCTTTCTAAAAAAATTGATTTTAGATTTTAGGGTTTTTCTGTTTATTGTTGGGAGAAGACGAGTGCCTTATTCCCACTAGGGCTTATGGGGTCTGTTCGCTCTGTAAATTTATTTTGGCTGAGGAAAGAAAGTCACAGAGGTAACCACAAACCAACTTGAGGCTAGAAGCTAGCCCTTCCAACCTAGAGAGGGCTCTCTCTCTCTTCAAATCAATCATTGAAAGGATTGATTTGGAACTTTTTCCAAAGGCTATATCTGTAAGGCAAGATTGAATTTATAGAATTGGTGGCAATGTGGACAAAAATTCCATTGGGAAATGGAGTCATTGAAAGGTCAGAAATCAATGAAGGTTTATTGGATACTTGGTGAATTGAAAGGTGACTAATCATAGGAAATATAGAAAGAACTCATTTAGACCAATTAGATATCGTTGTATATTGAATATTACAAAGAAAACAAATAACCCCTTAGGGAATCTATCAAGGATGAATCCCAAGGTGATTATAGTAGAAATACAACTGAAAGTACATGCAACAAAGCATTAGATACATATGAATTCTGATACATATAGTTCACATTAACATAAAGGATAATATATACCACATAGATGAATTTAAACTAGAAGACTAAAACTGTAGGATCACATGCATGAAACAACACAATCACATGTATCTCTGGAGTCAAATTTTAGGGACTTTTGATCCAACAAATTTCATTAATATCAAAGAAAGTTTACAAAATGTATTCAATAGTGTTTTCCTTACAACCTTTCCAATCCTTTCCATAATAAATTTCATGAAATGAATACAATATGGATTTCCCTTGGACCAAGGGATATGAGCTAAAACATTTGCACAAAGATAGAACTAAGTTACATTGAAATAGAAACATGTTCAACTAGGTTCCATAAAACTAGGGAGCTCTCTTGACCAAATTGATTTCATCGAAATTATATAACCAAATACATTCTAGGTGTCAATTAAGATGCTCTTTGTCTTCATATGTTGGTTGATATGATCTGGAAACATTTTTTGAGTTGTTCTTGTCGAATTTGAAGGATTTTGGCACTTGGTCACAGTTGCTCAGCAAGGTTGCTACACAACATCAACCTGCATCAGAAACGCAGTGGTGTTGTGCAACATATGTTCTTTTTTAACTTTGTTCATCTTTTCTGACCTGTGATGATTGATCATGATGGTTGACCATGATGGTTGATGGTGATAATAACTTCATGATGATGATAGAGTTCCCTAGAACCCCTTCACCCTCCAAAAAATTATTTGCCTCTCAAGACTTAAAAACCCAAATATATGTAAAAATGCAATGAACGAGTCCAAATTACCTCTGGCTGATAAAATGATTATATTGATGCATTCACAGTGTCTATCTCATTATCACTCAACTAATTGAGATTCCTACTCAAAAATTGACAAAAAAAACCTCATTTTGCTACTTGAAAATAGGATTGTTACAGTTGCGCAGCGTTCCTACTGCACAACTATAAATTTTGCATTTACAACTCATGATCAAAACAAAGGCTCCAAAACATGGTAGGGCATCAAAATTATATGATCATGTATAATGTTCCACCCTTGATTAAAAAAATCACTATGCACAAGAATGCAATATTCAAGTATTTAGGGCATTTTGATAATTAGGGTTAGGGTTTTTTCCTACTGCTCATTGACAAAAATGAAAAAATTGGTGAATCTAGCTCTAGGGGCTCAAATCTCTGCTGCTTCAGCAAGAAAATCAAGCTTTCCCTTCCCCTTCTTGTTTGTCTCCAACTCTTGCAATATTTTTTTGAGTGTTTCATTCTCTTTCCTCAAAGTCAGATTTTGTTGATATATGTTCTTCAATTGTTTATGTAGTGGCAGGTTTCTTCTCACCATGAATATATCATTGTCTATTGCAGGCTCACAATCATCTACAAGTTCTATAAATTTCATCTTTTCTCTTCTATTCTCCTCCCTTAGTTGGATTATCATATCTTGTGCTTCTCTTAGTTGTTTTCTTAGTATTTTGAAAGTATGTTGACCCTCATCATAAGTAGTCCTCTTCTTTTCTATTTCTGTTGGTTGGCTCTTTGCTGGAGTTTCTTCCTTAGAGTGCAACTTTCCGACTAAGGATCTGGTTAAAGGTACACTAGGCTTAGGTATTTATTTCACCTATGGACTTTGATCCACTACTTTCCATTTACCCTTTTTTTGGAGAATGTTGGAGTTACATGCACTGATGTTTCACCTGTCACTGAGATATCTTTCTTGGAGGCCTGTTCCAAGGCTTTTTTCTTCATTTCCCTATTCTCATGCTACAACTGTGCTATGACAAAATGGGATTTCTTTAACTGTTCTTGCATCTCAATGATAAGGTTCTCTTAGTCATTAGGGATATTTGTTTCTATGAATGCCCCTAGAGATTCATTAGGTGCTTGTGATGTGTGCATGGCAGACATCCTTTTTTCTATTGACCTGGTAACTGGTTTTCTAGGAATTTTGACCACTTCTAGAGAAAATTGGAGTTTTTTCCCTTTCTTTTTAGCTTGTTGACTTACTACAGGTTCCTCAATTTCCTTTTCCCTCTTTTTGACAGAACTCTCAGGGAGAGATGTGGTGGTCTTTGCTATAGATGAAGGTGTATCTCTCATGCTCTGTAGGATGCTAAAAGAACCAGTTGCTATCTTTGATGATGATACAAAAGCTTCCCAATCCTGATTCCTCTTTCTAAGTTCTTCTAACACCAACAAATTTATCAATGAAAAATGGAAGAGGCTAGGTTCCCCTTGATCTTTCCTTACTTGTACTCTGTTAGCCATCTTCCCTAGGCTTTTGAAGAGGTAATAGGGTAAATTTAAAGGTTTCTTACTAGTGAAGTGCATTAAGAGCCTGATATGATATTGATAAACCCTAGTGAATCTTCCCTCACATGTGAAAAACCTTTGAATTACCCTCAATAAACAGTTATTATTTTCTAATAGAAGTTCTTTGGGTATGGTGACTCCAAAATTTGTGTTTCTAAATTCATGCTTCAAAAAGTCATGGTAGCAAGCTAGATCCAGTTGCATACCTTTGAACCATTGCTCTCCACGAGCAGGGATATCTGTTGCAACAACAATAGTGGACTATTCAAATCATGAGAATTATTGGTCAGTTGTGACTAATACTCATGGATATGGATCATAGATTAATGACTTACACTACGCAGTTAATCCCGAAAATAATATCTAATATCTTGCACTGCGGAAGCCTCTATATGCTTAAATAATAAGAGTGAAGGGAGCTCTAACTGGGTAGTTCATAAGGCACAATAATTGCTAAGGCTTTGCAAATGGGGTAGCAAGCTAAGTGGGCTTGATTGTGGGGAAAACTCCATAGTTAAGCACGCTTGAGCAAGAGGCGTCTTGGGATGGGTGACCACCTGGGAAGTCCTGGTTACTGGATGCAAGCCCTGGAAGTGATGATTGATGCTATGTGATTCATTTCGTTGGTTTCAATCCCACTTCTTCACCCCTGTGAGCATCACTCGATGCAATGAGTGCTAAGTGGACTATTCAAATCATGAGAATTATTGGTCAGTTGCGACTAATACTCATGGATATGGGTCATAGATTAATGACCTACACTACGCAGTTAATCCCAAAAATAATATCTAATATCTTGCATTGCGGAAGCCCCTATATGCTTAAATAATAAGAGTGAAGGGAGCTCTAACTGGGTAGTTCATAAGGCACAATACTTGCTAAGGTTTTGAAAATGGGGTAGCAAGCTAAGTGGGCTTGATTGTGGGAAAAAATCCACAGTTAAGCACGCTTGAGCCATAGGCGTCTTGGGATGGGTGACCACCTGGGAAGTCCTGGTTACCGAGTGCAAGCCCCAGAAGTGATGGTTGATGCTATGTGATTCATTTCGTTGGTTTCAATCCCACTTCTTCACCCATGTGAGCATCACCCGATTCAATGAGTGCTAAGTGGACTATTCAAATCATGAGAATTATTTGTCAGTTCTGACTAATACTCATGGATATGGGTCATAGATTAATGACTTACACTACGCAGTTAATCCCAAAAACAATATCTAATATCTTGCACTGCGAAACCCCCTATATGCTTAAATAATAAGAGTGAAGGGAGCTCTAACTGGGTAGTTCATAAGGCACAATACTTGCTAAGGCTTTGCAAATGGGGTAGCAAGCTAAGTGGTCTTGATTGTGGGGAAAACTCCACAGTTAAGCACACTTGAGCCAGAGGCATCTTGCGATGGGTGACCACCTGGGAAGTCTTGGTTATAGGGTGCAAGCCTCGTAAGTGATGATTGATGCTATGTGATTCATTTCGTTGGTTTCAATCCCACTTCTTCACCCCTGTGAGCATCACCCGATGCAATGAGTGCTAAGTGGACTATTCAAATTATGAGAATTATTGGTCAGTTGCGACTAATACTCATGGATATGGGTCATAGATTAATGACTTACACTACGTAGTTAATCCTGAAAATAATATCTAATGATAGTGTCTTCAGAAAAATGAAATTGTATGTTTCCCACCTTAGCTTCAATTCCATTAAAACTAAATGCAAACTCCTTTGCCACCTGCATGTTGTAACCTTGAATATTTTCACAAAATTTGATGAAGCCCACTTGTTCAAAAGAAACCCTAATTGATGGATATGCATTCATTAGCCTGAGGTCTTGAGGCTCAAATATAACAATATCACCACCCTTTTTGTTCCTCCTCATGCCTTTTAGATTTTCCATGATGTTGGTATGTGTCAATTTCCATGTGGAAATGAAAAGGAAATATTATGCATAGTTTAAAATGCAACAATTGCAAATGCACAACGAATAGGAAGAATTCCGGCTTGATGTAGAAAATGATATGTGTTTAAAGAGAAGTTTGATTTTTTCGGTTCATAAGAAAGGTTTTACTTTCAAACATCAACCAGGAGCCTGAAACAACAATTGGAGGGTGCAAGAGTAAAGGAGTTGATGATGCGCAGTGTTGTAAGCAACATCCCCTGCAACTCGTGCGCAACAAGCTTAGATGGGATATTTGTGGATTTACAGAGAAGAAGAATGGCATCAGAGGGGTTTCTTTGCATGAAATATGAACAATTTGAATGTTAAAGCCAAATTAACCCGCCAATCATACCCATCATACTTTGATGTACTTCAAAACTTGATTGTGCAGCATTAGGAAGTTGCACAACAACTTGTGCAACACTCCAATTTGCTTGATGATGCCAGGTGCCTCCAACGGATTTGAGCTCATGATATTTTATGAACCATGACAAGATTGAATCTAACTGGTTATGATTGACCACATGACCTCTCATAATGATCCTTTGGTGACATGAAAACCCATATTCTTTGACATCAAGACCACATGACTCATGACTCAAACTTTATTTTATAACCCTATCTAAGCAACTTTATTAATCACAGATCCATTGACTCATGACATGAATTTCACCTAAGAGAAGAATGCCATGGTATTTATGAGACCAAATCATCACTTTACCCTATCATACATACTTAACCCAGACTCTAACAACCTATTTATAGGAAACTAACATGGTTAAGAAATATACCCTCTAAGAATTGGTCATTCTTATCTTAAATATCAGGGTTATGAGATTAGAACCCCTAGGGTAGAATAATATCTTATCTGATCAAGATAAGGTATGAAGACAAAGGCCCTACGAAAAGGGATTCCACAAGGGGAAAACCTTCACCAACAAGATCAACGATAACTTGAACAAAATACTTAAAACCCTTTCCAAGGAAACAAGAGGAAAAACAAAGAAAATGATTGAGTACTTACCCAAGCTAATGAGAGAAGAAGGAAGGAACAAACCCTAAAAATTCTTCTCTCCAAGTGGTATAATAACCCTTCAATGGATTGATCTTGAAATCTATAAGAAGTATTGAACTATCACAAAAAATCTTTGATGCACCCAAAATAAACCAAGAAAGAGAAAGATCCAAGAATTAACACCAAAACCTCCAATAGTTATATCTTCAACAAATTTTATTCTCAAATGATATAAAACAACAACATTTTGGAATGAGAGGAGATCCTTTATTTATAAATGAGGATGTAAATAACGAGGCTTCTACATCCTTTTCATTCTTTATTATTTTATATTCTCCCTAAATTTAGCATATGAGATATAAAAAAGAGACTTGTCATCCACATAATTAAGGAGACTAAGTCAAGACACATGTAAAACATGCCACATGTACATAAAACACTCTAAGAGAGGGGATCTTCCCACATAGGAGAAGTCGAATTAGTGAATGAGCTCAATGTTCCCTTCAAAATGCATTGAATAAGCCTCAAATCATGGTGTAGAAGTATTCCAAGGAAGAAGTAATCCAACATCTATCCTCCAAATGTGGAATGACCTCATGGATGAAGTGAAAATACCCCCAAGAAGTGGATGACTCCTCTAATAATGAGTCAAAAGTCCTCAAATTATGTCTCCAAGGTATGACCATACCCATATATCAAGAAAGGAACCTTCATAAAGGGTGGAAAGTGACCCTCCAAGTCAAAATAAGTCATGAAACTCACCAATAGCTAGTATGATGTCCACATGTTTGAGTTCGTCCCTCATATCAAATAATAAACATCTCCAAAAGTGATGAAATGAGAGAGCACTCTAGGATATTCAATGTGGCATGTCAAGAGGAGACCCATGCATGTGGAAATAACCCAAACGTTCCTTAGATGATGTGATCAATGCCTTGGGATATGTGAACTACCTCAAGATCTATGATACTACCTTAGGAAACATGGAAATGAATGAGCATCTGCATAATCATCTCCAAGAGTCCATGGACAAAGTGTGAAAAATACATAAGATGGGGGTCCATGCTTAGGCATAATATAAGTGTGCTTTAAATAGGTATGAAAACCTTTACAACATGACAAGTGATTTTACATTACATTCAAAGAAGTGAGAGAGATAATAAGTTCCCCTAGACGATGTGTCCTAGTATATCCATCCAAATACCCCCACATACTAACCCAAGTCATAAATGACCGACATGGTGCCAAATTAATTCCACTAAGGGGAAGTCATCCTAATCCATAAGAGTGAGCACTATATTGAAATGGAGACCAAAATGATGGGCCATGAGTGACCACAAGGAGTCTGGAGATACCACCTAGGTCCTACACTGTTACATAGATCATCTAAGCATGGTCCAATACAATACACAAGTACAAAGATAACTACACTTTTGGCTCATCATGATACAATGATACACATAATCTACTCATATGATGGATCACATCTAGAAAAATAAAAATATAGGGTTCATTGAAGTGAATATTAGGTGTAACAGTTGGCTCCAACTTGGGGAGATGTGCTCGTCTCAAGAGTGCATGAAAATCCATAATATCCAAAACCTATAGACCTAAATAATTCTCACTAAATGGATGTCAAATTCAAGGGAGGGGTTAGACACAAGTGCCTTCTCCATTCCATAAGATATAAATAAATCCATGCGCAAATGAAATATAACCAAACACATATTAATAGCACCACATCTTAGAGAAAATACATACATGTGAGCAACATCTTATTTTATTCTAATAAAAAATGAAAATGTAGAAATCGATAAAATAAAACACATGAGTAAGAAAGGATAAGAAATTTACTATTGTACAAGGATGCCCCATGGCATCAAATATTACATTCATGGAACATCTTCAAAAATTTCCCACTCATAGTCAAAGGCAGTTTCTCACCATCCAAATGAATAAGATATAAAGAATTGTTACCTGCAACATCGTAAATTTTATAAGGAACCAACCAAAGGATTTCAAGCTTACCATGTTCACCTTCCTTTTCATTCCTTCTGTTCCACATGAGATCAAAATCACATGTCTGGAAATTCTTCTAGAAAGCCTTCTTGTTGAAATTTGTCTTTATATTTTCTTGATTCTTTGTTGGATGATCAAAGGCACATATTCGATTTTCATCAAGCTTAATAAGCTAGTTGATTATGTTCTAAACTACATCTTCATCGGATGAAAATTGTTGCATTATCTTGTAAACCAGGATTTTCAAATGAAATAGCAAGGTTACTTCCATCTTGTAAACTAATTAAAATGGGATCTTTCCAATGGAATATGTCATGCTTATTCTATCAGCCCATAGATCATACTCGATCTTTCTATCCCAATTATTCTTGGTATCCCCCACTGTCTTCTCACTACTTGATTTTACAAGACCATTCCTTGAGGGAAATAATTGGAGTGGTATAAGGAAACACCAAAGTCAAAATAAAAGGTTGACACATATGAAGAACTAAAATATTCGGCATTTTTTTGATGATATTTGTTGGCACTCCAAAACGAGTGATGATATTTTTTCAAAAAATCCATTACCACCTTGTCAATGTCTTGTCGGATTGCATCGTCCAAGAAACCTTCCAAATTATCATATTACAAAATGAAGGAATATTTGTATTCTTTGATTACATTTTCAATCTCTCTCCTTTCTTCACTTGAAATTCCTTTTCCAATCTTCACAATCTTAGGACTGTCAGGATATCCAACGTTGATTTCCATGTACTCATAAAGATTAATTGTTTCTTTCTTTTCCTTGCACATGTCATGTCTATCATACATCTCCTATAAAGGGACAAGGCCAGTGGGAATCTTATTATTTCTCAGCTCTTCTTTATACTCAATTCCTTATTCTTTCCAATCAATGTTGACATTTTATTGGGAAGCAAATTCAGTTGCTAAAACAACATTGGGTCATAAGCCTTCCTCATAGAAAACCAATTCATTCATAGGATATTGGGGTCTTGTAGATAATACTTCCTCATTTGTTGATAGTGAGAAGTCACAAAGGTATTCTCATAAGTAGGAATGGTAGCATAAGATATGTCCATTTGGATGGTACCTCCTAAATCGGTGGCCCATTTACAAGATAATAACGTTCCCCATGCATTCAAAACATCAATTCCAATTACAAAATAATAACATTCCCCACACATTCATAACATCAATTCCATTTACAAGTTAATATCGTTCCACATGCATTCAGAACATCAATGAAAACCACATACATTAACAATGAAATGTCATGGTAGACTGCCAAGCTCAGAAGAATATATTTGATCAAACCACACACTTTAAATTATATGGAATCCATTGCACATATATTTCTATATGGTCATGTGGTTTTTAATCCTAGTTGATTCATTATCGTAAGAGACATTACATTGGTTGAGGCTCCATAATATGACATGTAATTATGCAACAATAAGTCACCCACTACCAAATATATAAAAAAGGGTTGGTGACTTGGGTTCTTCCTTCCTTCTTGACTCATGGTTTGGAGAATAATGGGGGAATCTTCATTGTCATATACAACTTTGGTTGATTGACTCATCACTTCAAGCCCCAAAACTTCCTTAATTTTTTCTCTTATAGATGGAATCTTTTCCAATTCAATAATGGGAATGGGTAGTTTGACATTATCCATCCAACCTGCTACTTCCAACTTTAACTCAAAAGGATTACTCATTGAAGGATACTTTGAGGTACCTCCACACTTGGTCATACAATTTTATTATCTTTCTCAGAAAGCTTCCAAGGACCTTGTTGATCTTGAGGAGGGTTACCCTTTATTATTTGATAGGTCACACCTTTAAACCTATTGGCGTACATACTTTAGATTTTATCTTGGGATGGCTTCTCACCCAAAATCCTAACTGCTCTTTTTTCCTTTATGGACTTGTTCTTAACTTGTTGCATGCTTTCTTGGGACAAGGTGATTTTTTTTCTTCCCTCAAATGTATTGTTACGAGAATCCATATAACCCTCATCACATTGAGGATCTATATTAGTCAACTCAATGTACTTGGCATAATTTCTTTCATCATGGAAACTAACACAAGCCTAAAAATAATAAGGAACATCATGATCAAGCATATTGGTTGGTTCCAACATTGTGGGAGGTCTTTAATTTGGAGGAGGGAACCGATACCCATTTAGAAGGAAAATTGTTTTGTTGGTGATCCATTTCTACTTGAATAAGTCTATTATGTAAGGAATTCTTAGTTTGTGAGAATTTCGTTTCTAATCTCTTCATTCCTTCTAGGATGACAATGAGAGGATAATGGATGGTCTCAGTAGTATGAACGACTTTGGGCTTAAGATCATATCTAGCTCTAGGAAGATTCGAGATATCCACCTTCCTTAACCAAACCCAATTTCCATCCAAACTCTTTTCTTTCTCTTAGCATCCATTGGGTCAATAGGCTTGGATTCATTCGAAAATAAATTGAACTGGCCCTAGAAAGAGTTCAAATATTATAACAGGATAGTGGTTGGGGTAGGTTGGTGTCTTTGAGGAATATCTTGAACAACTTTGTCAAATATAATATTAAATTCATCCATTGTTTCATTTTCATTCCTATTCATATTAGTTAATGCATTCAAAAGAAACCTATTATCTTTTTTTTCCAACTATCTATCAAAGAAGGAATTTTTATAGGAATTAAGAGAGTTGATACTATTATTAGGAAATCCAAGTGTTGGTGTGTTTTTGCAGCAAGAGTGAGAACATCCACAAACTTTGTGGTTGTGAAAAAAGAGGGTTAGAAAATAAGAAACCCTAGTTTTCTAAGAAGCAAATGTCTCTAGATATATGCTATTCAATGAGGGTAAAAGGCATGAAAAAGAAAAAAAAAAGACATGAACAACAATAGATGTAAAGAATCAATGTAATATCATACCCAATCACCAAAATGAATATAAATACACCTGTGGAGACAAACCTATGAAGACTAGAATCCTCTGGTGGCCTCTCCATGGGAGGGTTCTTCTTATTTCGCTATTGTGTGGTAGATGACTATGCTTCTTCTCTTTGGTGGTTGAAAGTGATGGTGAATGGAGACAAAAGTTCAATAGGAATTTCGGCAGCACTTCATTACTTTCATGCGATGTATATGGAAAATGGGGAAAACCTCTTTTATTTATAGGGAAAATAGTGGTTATTTTAGATAGGGTCAAAATAATATAATATGTTATTTGACCAAATCACTTTTAACTATTATTTTATTATTTCACCTTTTTTAATAAAATAAAGAGGAAAAAGTCATAAAAACGATTTATAACTTTAATTAAATGAAAATAAATTTAGGAAAAGTGGTTTCCTAAGTTATTTTAGTGAAATGGGATGTGAAAGGGAGTTTGTACATGGGATATTTGTACTATAGATGGCGCATCGCAGTGAGCCTAGCAATTTGGGCTAGGTGAGAAGTTTTTTGGTGATAACACCAAGAAACCATTTTCTAGCATCTTTCTTCAATTATAGATCAAATAATCTGTAAAACACATCAATATGTTCAATTGAAAGAGCTCTAAAAAAATTCATTAAAGCATCCCAATGTTCATTAGCACCAATAACATTATCATCATGAAAAAAAGGAATATTTTCCAATGAACTAGGTAAATCATGAGGATAACCTGCAATGTTAGAGAAATCAAATGGTTTATAAAAATAAGTCAACCAAGGAGTAGAAATTTGATTTTGATTAACGAAAATTGAATTATCAACAAATAATCTTATTATATATTGTACATATTCAAGTCGTAATTTATTATTTACTTCTCTTGTCTTAGGCATACATCTTCTTCTTCTATAACCAAGCTCATGTTCAGGCACACGACGAACAATACCTTGGGAATTTATTCTTGTAGAGTATCTTTTTGTTACTTTTTATTTAGGTGGAGTCACCAGATGAGACAATTTGGATTAGAATTCACAACAATCTCATCAAGATACACATACACAAATAAACCCAAAAAATACTCGAAGATGGAATTGTTCCTTGACAATGACATAAAAAATGTTACCACCTAAACTATCACCCTTGTTAAAAGTCCCAACATAGGTTCTAACTTGGGGAAACAAGATGGAAAATGCACCACTATCACCTCAGCACAATTTCTCCTTCACTTTAGGCTAGCTCCTAGAATCCAAGGGGGGTGTCCCTATTTGATCAAGTAAACCTCTTAGTGAATTAATTACCATGCAATCTTAGGATTTACTTCATATAATCCACAAAATATATACCAATTATATGTACAAGGATTCCAATAAGTGATTAAATGATTCAAACATAACCAATTAGAAACAATAGCACAAACCACCAATATAGCCACTTGAGAAAGAGGGTTAGGAGATAGTGGATGTGTGTGCCAAATATAATATGGAAGACAAACAATTTAAATGACTTCATATTTGTAATTAAATGACTATCACTCAACAAATGAAACTTTAAAGAGGCAAAACCCACTTTTAAGCTACTTTAGGGCACAAAGATTGTAATCAACTAACATAAATCAACGGTCTAATGTGTTCTTTGATTTCCAATTGATTATATGTAAGAACAAGGACAATAATATGGTTGTCCACAAGCTTATAAATATGTTTTTATGATAAATTAATGCATAAATTTCATATTTGAAGTGAAGAGAGAGAGAGAGAAAATATACTTGTAAATAAGACATCTTAGATTATTTCACTAGGGAAAGGTATAAGCTATGAAATAAAAAGACTAAAAAATGTTAGAATCAAGTTCTAGAGATATATAACAATGAACTAAGTAAGAAATTGAAAAATATGCGGTGAATCCCCTTTAGTGTTTCTAACATTAGCACTAGAATTCACCAATAATGTATCCAATTGAAATATAAGCAATTATAATCACTAAGGAGATCAATTTCACCACTAGATATGTAAGATAAAATTGTAATAACAATCTAGAAATGAAACATAAGATAGGTATGAGTAAATATGAACCTTTAAGCACCAAACCCTAGCCTTAGGGTTTCTTCAAACCTATTTTTTATTGTTGTTATATATTTTCCATATTTCAGAAATCCTTAAATCGACCCACAAAATTTTAGATAACATCTTGAAGCAAAACTATATAGGGTAATTTTGTCTTATTCAAGTTAGAGGTAAAACATTAAGCACAAGCCGTTAAAAAAGAAATGAAATAATCAATGGTGTATACTGGAATAGGAAAGAAATCCAAATTAAGATTTTTCTTTGATTTTCACCATTAGGTTTATTTCTAAAAAAAAAAAAAATGTTTTAGGGTTTTTGTTGGTTATTGTGATAATACAAGTGCCTTAGTCCCACTAGGGCCTATCGGGTTGATAGCCTTGTGTGAGAAGTACCTAGATTTTTGGTGAAGAAACCCTAAAGGAAACTTGGAGCACTTTGCTTAGATATCTTGTGTGCAATTCCGACGAGCATGTCAAAGGAATATTGGGAGAAACTCGATATGAAGACAAAGAGTATGATTTGACTTTGTCTTGCATATTAAATATTGTAAAATGTCTTAGGTAAAGACGCTGCAAAGAAAATGTGGGATAAGTTGGGAACTTGTACTAGTTGAAATCCCTGGTAAACAAGTTGTTTCTTCAGAAGCAATTGTACATTCTAAGGATGAGTGATGGTAGCTCAGTAACAAAGAACCTAAATGTATCTGATACTATGATAAGTCAACTATTGTTTGTGGATATTAAAATCATTGGGGAGGATAAATGTATCGGTTTATTATGTTCTTTTCCAGATTCATGGGATATAATAGTCATGGCTATTGGTAGTAATTAAACCACATTAACTCTTGAAGATGTCGTTGCATCTCTGTTGTCAGAGGAAATGAGAAGGAAGACCATGAAAGGATTGGCCAAGGATTCCTTGATGGCGAGAGATTGACCAATCGATAGAGGAAAAGGCAGATTCTATGGTAGAAAGTATAATCCTAGGGGTAGATCTAAATCCCCAGTTCAATCGATGAGAAGATGTTATAAGTGCGGTAAAGATGGGAATTACAAAAGGGATTTCAAGTTGAAAGTGAATGAGGAAATTCAAGGATCTTATGAGAATCGGTCGACTGAAAGAAAGACTTATTCACAATAAGGATGATATGTGTGTTTGGCGTTGACCAATACATAGTCAAATCATGATGTTTGGTTAATCAACTTAGGTGCATATTTTCATATGACACCTCATAGGGAATGGTTCTTCAAATACGAGAAGGATGAAAGAGGAGATGTATTCTTGGGAGAATATTCTACAACCAACATTGTTGGACGAGGTAGAGTCCAACTAAGCCTTAAGGATGGGAGGAGTATAACCCTTCCAGGTGTGCTACATATTCCAGGTTTGGAAATAAATATAATATGTGTCAACAAAATGAGTGGTGTAGGTGTGCACAATGTATTTGAGAAGGATTCATGAAAAATGGCTTGGGGAGAGATGGTCTTGATGAGAGGAGTTTAGACTAGGACCCTGTACAAGTTGTTGGGGAGTGTTGACTCTATTAGATGCAACAATACAGTTGTTCCTGAGACCAACTTCTATTCCTTGTCCAATCAACCAAACCAAGTAATGCCACCATAGGATGGACCACATTGGGGAAAAGGGACTTTGAGATATGTACAAAAAAGGTATGGTTGAATTTTTTCCTTATTGTGATTTGGAAGTCAATTTCTACGAGAATTTCATCTATGGAAAAAACAATCATGTGAGATTCCCATATAGAGCTACAAGGGAAAAAGGGATTATGAAATTAATACATAGTGATGTGTTGGGCCTATATCGGTTCCATCATTAGGAATATATATGTATTATGTCTCCTTCATAAATATTTTCTCTAGGAAAACATGGTTTTATTTTCTGAGGAAGAAATATGAGTCTTTTGTTAAGTTCAAAGAGTTTAAATGTCTTTTGGAAAACCAAATGGATAAGAAGATTAAGGTGTTGATAATTGGCAACAGAGGTGAATTTTATAGTAAGAATTTTGACCAATTGTGTAATAAATGTGGCATAACACGCCTAAATATGATTCCATATACCCCTCAGTAGAATGGATATGTTGAAATAATGAACAAGACATTGATGGAAAATGAAATGAGCATGTTCAATGGTGTTGGGATAACACAAGAATTTTGGGCACAGGAAGTCAACATTACCTGTTAGCTGGTAAATATATCCCTTTTATCAATGTTATTTGACACGACTCCACATGAAGTATGGTTTTGTAAGAATCATTTTCTCACACATCTTAGAGTTTTTTGTTGTGATGCATTTATGCATGTTCCCAAGGAAAGGATGAATTGGGAAATAAGGAAATCAAGTGTATTTTCATTGGTTATAAGGTTGGAATGAAAGGATATAAACTATGAGATGCAGCGATGAGGAAAATAATTTATAGTTGATATTTGATCTTCAGGGAAGTCAGATATAATTTCATGAATGAAGAGGGTCAAATGGAGAAATAACAAGAGAAATTGATGTTTGAGCGGAAGAAAGAAGAACATGAATCAAACGAGTCCATGTAATTAGATGAAGAGGTGGAACTATAGAATTTTCTTGTAAGGAAGTTTGGTCGAGTAAGGAAACACACTGAAAGGTATAGTCCATCAAATTTCCACTCTACATTTGTGTTATCTTCCACTGATGATGAGTCCAAGTCAGTCAAGGTGGAAGTCAATTCGACATAGGGTAGACTCTGGAAGGTACCCATGCTTGAATAAATAGAATCCTTGGATAAGAATGATACATGGGATTTGGTCGAGCTACCTAATGGAAGGAAATCCATTGGTAGCAAGTGGGTGTTCAAAAATAAGTTGAACACAACAGGTCAAGTCGATAAGTATAAAGCTCAACTGGTAGCGAAAAGGTATTCCCAAGTTAAGGGAGTCGACTTCAATGATATTTTCTCTCACATTGCAAAATTGACTTCCATTAGAGTATTAATATCCATGGCTATATAATTTGATGTTTGTAGCATTGGATAGGTACTTTCGCACAAGTTGAAGTGTCTAGACGTGTGGAAGACATCAAAATTCTTCTACCTTGATACTTTACTTTAATTAAAGGAATTATTAAAGTAAAGTTCTTTAATTAATCAGTTGAGTTTTATTTAATGAAATGATAAAGTTATTGGCATTAGTGAATTAAATATTATCCGTTGATCTCAAGTGAGGTGAGATTTAATCTCAATCATCAATCACTTTGGATATTAGGGTTAGGTCATAACTCATAACTCAAGTTCCCTTAATGTATGAAATTTTGACATCATACTCTTAATAAATCTGACCATATTTTCTAT
>WSFP011407414.1:0-25248 GCA_009831015.1 Picea engelmannii
TTGGTGTCCCTTTGATGGCCACTTTGTACATTCCTGGGTTGAATGTGGGACTACCGGTTTGGTTGGGTACCGTTCCAAATGTCCCGAACACTCTTGATTATTCTCAGTTAAGAATATTATGTCATGGGAATCATGTTGATGTTCCTCTGTAAACAAATTCTTCCCCTCCTCCTTCTTCCTGCCTTGGTGAAAATATAACTACTAGTAACCGAAAGTCTAAATGAAATAGAAAGAGGAATAATAGGAAGAAGAAATTGCCAACCTGTGCGAGTCATGTTGGAGATAGGTCGTCAACCTCTACAAGTCTTGTTGAATACCACCACCCAGCCTTTGCAAGTCATGCTAGGGGTAAACAACCAACCTTTGTGTGTCATGTTGGATATAGGTCATCAACCTCTGCAAGTCATGTTAAATACCAACACCCAACCTCTGCAAGTCATGCTAGGGGAAAAAATCAGGCGTTGCTAGTCATACTGGTAATAGGTCTGTAGCCTCTCTAAGTCATGTTCTCGACCAATAAACAAACTCTACAAGTCATGTTGAATATGTGCAACTAGATACTGCTAGTCATGTTGGGGCATTGATTTTGTTGAGAAACCTAGATGGATAGGACGTAAGCCTAAGTTCCCTTGTAAGCTTTTCAAGGGAGATCACCTTACCCATTTATGACCTGGCCTACTAGAGGTATGAAGATTGTGGTCCCTATCTGCAAGCTCTTATGATTCCGAGTCTTCTGAGGTTTCCTCACAACCTATTCAGCTAGTGGTTGAGAAGGTGGTCGTGTCGATGCAATATTAGGCTGATCCCACTTCCCTTTTGGGGGGTGATGCACCTTTAGACCATGTTGTCTCACAACCTATTCAACCAGTGGTTGAGAAAGTGGTCACACTGATGCAATCATTGGATGATCCCACTCTTCTCTTGGAGAGTGTTGAGTCTACCAAAGTGGTCATGCCAATGCAATATTCAGATGATCTGAATCTTCTCTTGGGGAGTGATGTGCCTACCGAATATGTTTTTAGCATTTCCAGTATAGTACTTTCAGAATAAGGGGGCATTCTGCTCACTTCGAACACACACCCTCCAAGCCCTAGGATGGTTTCCTTTGATTGGAATGACCTTTTCGATCCTTTTCTTCCTTCTTCTGCACCCTTTCAAATAAGGGTTGAAGTTAATTTAAATAACATTTACTGATCTATTGCAGATGAAGGAGCCTCTGCAAGTATTTTGTCCTCCTTGACTTGGAAAGATTTGGGTTCTCTAGATCTTGTGTCTGATTCGCATGAGTTGTGGGATTTTGACAGATGTCCTAGTGAATATTTGGGGGTTCTTCCTCAGTTTCCTATCTCATTAAGTGGGAAGATTGTCCTTGTCGATGTTATAGTGGTGCAAGGCCCGTTAGATTTCAATATGCTTCTCGTGTGTGATTATGTATATGATATGAATGTTGTGGTGTCTACGCTCTTCTGAGTGATGCATTTCCCTCACAATGGAATCATTTTCACTATTGACTAGCTAGAATCTGATAATCACCATCCTAATTCGATGTTAGTTCAGACTACCCCTTTATATGTTCCTAGTATTTGTGTAGACTCTACCTCGCCACAGGTAAATTATGTGGCATCTTATCCTCGGTGTTCAATTTCTCCTGAGAAAGAAGTTGTTCACTCATGTTTTCCTTCTCGATACTTAGTATCAACAATTGATCCATTGGTTTATCCAATGGGGGAATGGGAGCCCTTGCTTCTCCCTCTTGGTCCGAGTGATCTTGAGTATCCTTTTGATTCTGATCTCACTGTTTGTAAATCCTCAAGCCCTCATGCTTGTGATTCTTCGCTAATAGACTATGCCAGTCCTAGCCAAAATCTCCATCATCATATGGAATATGGTGATTTTACCTCTCCCTTTGGGAGTGTTGAGCCTCCTCGTTCGTGTAATTTCTCAGATTTTGAATTTCCTTCGGATGAGGCTATCCTTGAAGCCATAACTATGGTTTTTATATCGTGGGAAGACTTACACCATGGTTTTTGTTTTCTTCCCTTTTGGTCAAATCCTAGCAGCGGGCTCTACCTAAACTATTACCACGGATGAGCCATAAGGTTGTGCAGTACCTTGTACATATTGTATAGTCCAAGTTTGTTTTTTTCAAGTTTTATATTCAATAACACCTCTTATTTTCCAAAGTTTCTATCTATATAGGATTTATTAACTTCTGGATGAGTGTTATTAGCTTTATATACAGTATCTTGGAGACATTTGTTTTTGACATTTGTTCATGTATCGATCTGTTCTGAGAGGTATTGACCTCAAAACTAGCATATGAGTTAGGTTTTTCCCTACTTGCATCTTTGCATTATCATTTTCCTGGTTCATTTGGCCTTAGGATCGACTCCATTGAAGTGTGACACATAACCTTTTCTTTTTCTTTAGAAGTGTTGTAATTAGGTGGTAGAGCCTACCTCTACATGGATTCCCTAGGTAGATCCTTTGTTGCATTTTTGCATCCATGCTGTCAGTTTTGACTATAGGCTTGGGAGTATTTGTTAGTCCCATCATGATTACATATTGAAGCCTCATTATTTTGTTAATCATCATTCATGGCCTTACCCTCGAGACTCCCTAATGAACACGCTTTGTTTTCTTTCAAGATCGCTTTGAAATTCGAAAGAAACATCCAACGAGACTATATTTGTTCTTTTCGATCTCATCTAGATTAACTGAGAAAAGTAGCCCCCTGGAGTCTTCTTTAAGCCCTTTTCAAACTCTCTAAAAGTGAAAATATTTCTGAGTGATCTTGTTTCCCTTCACGCTCGCCAAAATCAAATTTGAAAGCACATCTGTCCAGTGGTAGTTTACCCCTTTTTCAGCCCAGATGACTAATTTTACGAATAAATGTATGCTCTAGGAATTTCAGTTTGCTAGAAGAGTATTCTCAGGCATATGTTTAACCCTTTTTCGTGCTTGAGGGAATAAATCTTCGAAAAAGGAACATTCTCCTTGGTTTTGGTTTATCACCTTTTTCGGGCCTTGGAGATTACTTACGAAAAAGGAACCCCCCGGAGTCCATAGTTAAGCTCTTTTCAGACTCCCTAAAATTGAAAATATCATCGAGTGACCTTGTTCCTTCACACTCATTAAATTGGTCCAGAAGAACATCTAATGGCACGAGTTTAACCCTTTTTCCATCCTATAGATTATAGCGTAAAAAGGTATGCCTCGGGAGATTTGTCTCGCTAGGAGAGGTCTCCTCAATTACTTTTATACTTTTTTAGGCTAAGGTGACTAAACTCAGAAAAAGGTTGTGAGTCCATAGTTAAGCTCTTTTCAGACTCCTTAAAATTGAAAATATTCCCGAGTGATCTTGTCTTTGTCACACTCGTTAAAATGGATTTGAATAGACGTCTTTTTGGTGCAAGTTTAACCCTTTTTCAAACCAACTAGACTATCTACGAAAATGGTACTCCCTGGAGTCTTATTTTACGTTTTTTCAGACTCTCTAAATGTGAAAAAACTATTGATATTACCTTCTATGGGCTCATTAAAATTACATGGAAGGGGTCTCATTGTGTCTTGCTTAATCACATTTTCATATTTGCATCTTTGGCCTAATTTCAAATCTATGTTTCTCTCAACTGAACATTTGAAGCATGCCTTATACGCAAGCCTTGTAGCACTTCTTTCCTCTATGACCTAACACCTTGACCCATGGAGGGATTTCCCTGAGTGTCCTTTTCCTGCACATGTCTTCTTTCTCTCAGCATTAGTATGTTCCTTGCACCTGGAACTAGTATGCTTTCTTGCGACACTTTTTCCTCCTTTTTAATGTAACATTCTTTTATTCTTTTTCAAGCTCTTAAAAAATTGAAAAAGACAAAAAAAACAAATATTCCAAAAAGAGGGGACAGGAAATATTCACTCTTTTTTCAGCAGCATAGAGAGTCGCCCTTGGAAAAATAAAATCCTTTTGTTTGTTCATCAAGCATTGGGATCTAGTATGAGCGCAGGAATCTTTTATCTCTATATAGAGCTATGTCCTCCTCCATTTGGTTACTCTTCCAAACAAATGGAGAGTTTGCATTCCCTCATGCATCATGAACTTATGTCAATGTCATGCTGCCTGAGTTTGGTCATCTTTCGTGCTTTTGTCCAAGGGAAGTTTCACTCAACCCGATTCGAAATTTATGTAGTTTGTCTCTTGAACTTCATGAGTCGGCCATCCCAAGATTCCAGTCAATTCCAGATTCAAAATCGATGAAGTTCTCTACCTAATCATCGAGATCCTCATTTCTTTTCTCGGTGAGCTTTCAAAGATCTCAGAGTAGTGAGTTATACACTCCCATTGTAGTCCTACCTGATTTTTGAAGATCTTGAAATTGTTGCTCGAGCTATGAAGAGCTCATCTCTAGCCATCAAGTGTCACTAGCTTCTTGAAGATGAATACTATAATTGTATATATTTGACTGATTTTGAGATGCAGATCTGCTATGTATTTCTCGCGACTACACTTTCTATAGTTATATGACATGGATATGCAGTGTATTTGATTGGAATCCATGATTTAGTTCATGCCAAGCATGGGTATGTCCGCCTCAGAGAGATAATTGTTGTTTTGCAGATGGCACCTCTCGAACTCTAGTCTCGAGCTCACTCGATCTCGTACATTGGTGAAGATATTGTAATGTATTTCGGCCATCAATTGCTCTTTTGACCTCACACATTAGGGGGCATATGTTATAGCCCTAAAATTACCTACTCATGCATACATGGCCTTGGTCGTCTTACTTTCATATTTTGCCAAAGAATTGCTGAGAAGATTTTCTTAAAAAAACCATTTTTTAGAATATGTACACACCCCGCACCATTACAACCCGCATACATACTATTTCTACACCGCTACAACTCACATACATATGCTTGCTACACCATTACAACCCGCATATGATTGCAAAAGTTGCAAAAATTAAAACGTTGAAGGGAATTCGTTGAAATTCACGAGCTATTGGAGGTTTCCCAACCAATTCACCTGCTATGGCATGCCACCCAACCGAATAACCATCCTTTTGTCATATAAAATGAGGTGTTGGGGTCCCATTTCACATCCAAGCATAAGAACAGTGAAACTCTACCCAATTTCACTTCCCCTCCTTGCCCAAGATTTTGCTACCTTTTGTGAGATATTGCCTCAACATTCCCTCATTATCCCCTTCTTCCCCCATTCAATCCATTCCCTTCCTTTGAGGTGATAATAATATTGAGAGAAGAGGTATATTCAAGATACACTTGGAGCATTCTAAAGAGGATCCCAGACCAGATTCGTGGAATGGTGGCTGACACAGATTGTAAGTTTCAGTCTTTGTTTGATGAATAAAATAATCTCTTTTCCCTGTCCCAAATGATGATGTTTTGTGTATTTTCATTGATTTTTACTTAACATTTGATATCTAACCTTAACTAATGAATATAATGGCATGCTTATAGTCCTTTTTCCCTATATTTGGATGCAGTTCAACATTGGAAGGAGACATGCAATCATTGGAACTACAGATCTCGAGGAGGTCATCACCAAACGTGGGATCAAAGGTACAATTATCTGATCTTCTCTCTTATTTCTTTATTTTTATTTTTTTTTGGAATGTTTGGGGTAGAGTAGAGAACAGATTAACTTTTAGACGGTCATTTTCTATGTCTACATCTTAAACCCTGGTGTATTTAAAGGGGGGATTTTCCCACTAGCATCAACACCTTTATTCACACTTGTAAGAATGTACTCGGTGCCTTGATACCTACTTTTATTGTCGATAGGATTTCTCCCATTTGTTAACGGTATACCTTAATGACTGATAATCAAACAAAGTATCATTGTGTTTGACCTCAACTCCTTTATTCACATGATGTAGACTTACACCTTTCACAGATTGTGTAGAAGACTTGAAGGCATCAGTTCATAGTTGCATCTTTCCTGAGATATTGATATCTTTCATTGGACCAATACCTATGTAACTTCAGTGATCATGGGAGATCAAATTGTACTCCATTGTATACAAATATCTTCATATTTATTTTGAGACTGGTTTTACTCGGCCTTGTTCATGACTATGACAACCTTTGGCATGTATCCACCTTTGTATTTCCTACTCATGGCCATGAACAACTGTTTGGTATATTTTCACATGGATCTACAGTGTAATTCAAATTGGTAGCCATGTGTGCAAAGTCAGTGCATATTGTAATATTCTCATACACAAATAGTTCGTACAACTGGGTCTCCATTACTCCACTTCTGGGTATTATAATGTATTTCAACCATCACAGATACTCCTTTGACCTCACACATTAGGGGGCATCTGTTATAGCAACATTTTCCTGACCCTATGCAAATTTGCTCAGAAGGCCTTGTTGCATTTCCCTATGCAAACTTGAAGTCCCTTTTTGCAAATCCTATTAAAAATTTAATTAAAAAGTACCTTGGCAAGTGTTTCTCATCACCTAGGCACCTAAGGGGAGAGAAAGTGCCTAATGTGGACCCTAGTCATTTAATTTGTGAGATACAAATTAAAAGGTGACTTTTTGAGACTTAGGGAAAGAGGGTAAGTAAAGTGATTTTATCCCCACCGTTGACCTCATCTAATCTCAGCCGTTAGATGAGATGAACCTTGAGCTTCCGTCACGAGGTCAATTAGGGTATGGGGGGCGCACCATTGAGTTGTTTGTTGAGGCATTTGAGAGAGAGAATTTTTGATCTTGAGAAGAGTCCATTTTTGCAGAGCTAGGGAACGCATCCCAAGGCTACTAAATAGCATAGAAATCAAGGAAAGGAGTTCAACATACACAGGAAGATGTACAACATGGATTTTTAGGTCTGTACAGTCTTTTGTGTGCACATAAATCGAGGAACATAACAACATTTAATTATGTCCATATGGTACTAATTTATCAGTTTGTACAACCGTACTTTGGCATATTTTTCGAGGAAGGACATCCTGCCATACATAGGCTGTATCATATGGATTTTGTACAGGTTTGTACAATCACTTCTTGGCACAAAAATCAAGGTAGGTTGTTGTGTGGTTTTTCTGAAAAGTTTGGCATGGTTTTCAAGGCGATCGTACATCCATTAATGCACCCAAAAATTTGTTGAAGCTGTTGGAAGAAATTTCAAGGCAGCCATACAACCATTTGGAGTCACAAAGATCGAGGAGCAGACCTATAATTTATTGCAAAAAATTATGGAAAGTGTTTTGAGGAGTTTGGCTCATTTTCCTGTGTGAAGACTTCGCACAGTTATCGAGATAAGTTTGTCATTTAAATTTCTGAAGATGAACATGCTGCAATAGAATTTCTATGAAGCACCTAAATAATACAATCTCCCTCTCTCACTGGTTTTCCCCTTGTCATTTTTTTCGGGGTCGTTGTTAGAACAAAAATCACTATGTTAAATTTTTCTTAGTTTATGTGATGTTGATATTTTATTTCTGCATTAAAAACGAAGTTCAAAATCCTCATGTTTCAGTTCTGAAAATTATCTTTTGCTATATTTAATTGGCTGTTATAAATCTGGGTTTGGGCATTAAACATTGGCTGAAAAATCAGCGAGGCTGAAACCGGGTTCGAGTCTGAAATTTTTTACATGGTATCATAGCTAACTCAAGAGAAGCAAAGATATTTCAGCAAGTCAGAAAGTTGGGACAACAATCACTTCACAGGGAAGATTTTTGAATTTTTCATTTTCATCAGAAAGGGGTCAATGTCTATAGGTTTGAGAGTTGAGGACAAACTTGATGGGGCAACAAACTTTGGTTCTTGGAAGGAGAGGATGATCTTGTTGTTGCAAGAAATTGAGTTGTGGGACATTGTGGAAAACACCACAACGCATCCTATGGTGGTACCTACTGATGCTACTCTTCTTGCAACTTACACTAAGAAGAGTATCAAGACTAAGAGGATTATTCTTGATGCCATCAAGGACCATTTGATTCCTCACTTGACAGGGATGGAAAATGCCTATGAGATGTGGGAGTCTTTGACTAAATTGTACTAGATTACTAATGAGAACCAAAAGATGGTTTTGAGGGAAAAACTGAAGAGCATAAAAATGACCAAGGCTAAAAATGTGGTTACATACCTTACTAGATTGACACATGTGAGATATGAGCTTGGATATGTGGGGGAGGCCATAGTTGACAATGAGCTTTTGAGAACAACGTTGAATGGAGTTTCCAAACAATGGGCATTTTTTGTAGAAGGCATTTTTGCTAGGGAGAAGCTTCCTAACTTTGAACATCTTTGGGATGACTTTGTTCAAGAGGAGACCCAAAGAGGTTATGTACATGGAAGTTCATCTACAGGTCATGAGGAGGAGAATGTGGCTCTTGCTGCCAACAAAAAGAAGAAGTTCAAAAAGGGTCCAAAGGGAGGAAACAAGTCCAAGGGTGAAGGGAAGAAATACATGAAAAAAATCAAGTGCTTTTCATGCCACACGTTTGGGAACTATGCAGGTTAGTATCCTAATAAGAATAAGAAACAAACAACAACTTCAATAGTGGTGGAAGAGTTTTCCACCAAGTTTGACAAGGAATTTTCCTTGGTTGTGTGTCTATCCACAAGGATCACTCATTCAAATATGTGGTATATTGATAGTGGTGCCTCTCTCCATATGACAAGAGTTCATGAGCACTTGATAGAACTTACACAGATTAGAGATATTGAGGTGGTGCTTGGAGATGACCAGGTGGTTAAGGAAGTTGGTTGCGGGACTGTATCATTTTAGAGGGAGTATTTTCCTCCCATGTCTTTGACAAAGGTTTTATATGTTCTGGGCTTGAAGAATAACTTAGTGTCGGTTTCTGCTATTGAGGAGAGGGGATATGAGGTCTTTTTCCATGATGGTAAGGTGATCCTTTTCCCCAAGGGGTCTAGAATCACTTCAGCCAAAGTGATTGGGACTAGACATGAGAAGATGTACAAGCTTATGTTCCAGCCAGTGAGATCATTGATTCATACTACCAGCAACAGTGACCTATGTGAGCTATGGAATAGGAGGATGTCACATTTGCACCATGGGGATTTGAGGGTACTGAGGGAGATGGTGACAAGAGCTCTAGATTTTAGTTCAGAGCACCATGATTTATGCAAGGGGTGTTCTTTGGGAAAGTACACCAAGACTAATTTTTTGAGCAGTGACAGTAGAGAAGAAAGGATTATTGATCTTATACATTCATATGTATGTGGCCCAATGTCTTCGGCATCATTGACTTGTTTTCTATAGTATGCTGTATTTATTGATGACTTCTCATGGAAGTCTTGGATTTTCTTCATGAAGACCAAAGGAAATGTTTTCAGTCAGTTCCAAGAGTTCAAAGATCTTATGGAGAACCAGACAGGGAAGAAAATCATATTTCTGAGGATGGACAATAGAGGTGAGTATACCTCCAAGGAGTTCATGGAGTTCTGTGTAGGAGAGGGCATCAGGAGAGAGTTGACTCTTTCTTACAACCCACAATAGAATGTGGTTGCAGAGAGGAATAACATGGACATTGTTGGGGATGAGAGAGCCATGCTGCATGATCAGGGGCTGCCACTATTTCTATGGGCCAAGGAATGGTACACTGTAGTTTATCTGTAGAACAAGAGTCCTCACAAGGCTATGGGGAGCATGACTCCTGAGGAGGATTTTTCTGAGAAGAAGCCTGAGGTGGGGCACTTTAAGATTTTTGGGTGCATCACTTATTCATATGTCCCTTCTGAGAAGAGGAAAAAGCTAGATCCCATGACAAAGAGAGGGATATTTTTTGGGTACAATGACAATTCAAAGGCCTTCTGTATATACATTCCTTCCTTGAGGAAGATTGTCTTGAGGAGGGATGTCATATTTGAGGAGGAATGAGCCTTTAGGAAGTCTAGGGGGATAGAGAGGGGTGAGCAGTCTTCACCTCGGATTCAGGTGAGTCTGCAGCATACTACAATGACACAAGGTTTAGGGCCACCAGTTTCGGTGATGACAGGTTCACATGTGACAGGGCCACGGGGTTTAGGTTCACAGGCTACTAGTCCACAAGTTTAAGGATTGGGTACTCCAGAGTCTACTTCAGGATCATTGTCTTTCGGAGATGTGGTTGAGCAGGGAGAGTCCCCTCCACGAGACACTACTTCAGAGAGGAGGAATCCCAAGTGTCTTCAAGATAATTTGAGGGAGGCACATGGTTCAGTGGGGAATCCCAGACATGCAGTGAGGGAGAGAAAACCTCCCGAGAGGTTTTGCAGCTACATCACGATGGTGAGCCGTATTCGAGATTCAGAGCCTTCCACTTTTGAGGAGGCTTCTGGTAGACAGGTTTGGAGATATGACATGATGGAAGAGTACAATTCCATCATGAAGAACGATGCCTAGGAATTTGTTCCTAGACCTAAGGGGAAGTCAATGGTGACTTCCAGATGGCTCTATAAACTCAAGCATGCTACAAATGGAAACATTGAGAAGTAAAAATATCTCTTTTTGGATTGGGGTTTTTCACAGGTTGAGGGAGTCGACTATGATGATACCTTTGTGTCAGTTGCTATATATACTTTGATAAGGGAAGTGATATCCATTGCAACAGAGATGGGTTGGAAGATCCACTAGATGGATGTGAGGACGACATTTCTAAATGGTATTATACAGGAGGAGGTATATATTGAGAATCCATTGGGATTTGAGGTGCATGGGAGAGAGTCTCATGTGTATAGACTGGAGAAGGAATTGTATGGGATGAAGCAAGATCCCAGAGCTTGGTATTCGAGGATAGATGCATATTTGCAGTAGTTGGGTTTTGAGAAGAGTGAGGTGGATCCCAACCTATACTTCATTGTGGTTGGAGAGGATCCTCTCATTCTCTTGCTATATGTGGATGACCTTTTCATTACAGGGGTAGAGAGGCTCATCAACAACTGTAAGGAGAGCCTTTCTTCAAAGTTCAAGATGATTGACATTGGACTGATGCATTACTTTTTGGGATTGGAGGTTTGGAAGGAGCCTAGACACATCTTCCTGGGACAGGGGAAGTATGTGTGGGACATTCTGAGCATATTTCAGATGGAGGATTGTAGGCCCATGACCACTCCTATGATTACCAACTAGAAGAAGCTTCATGCTTCAGAGTCACAGTTGGTGGATTCCACTTTGTATCGTCAGTTGATCAGGTCATTGATGTATTTGGTCAATACTAGGCCATATATTTGTTTTGTTGTCAACACTCTCAGTCAGTTCATGGTGGAGCCTAGGAAAGTGCATTGGGTGGAACAAAACATGTTCTCATGTATCTTTGTGGTATAGTAGATTATGGCCTGGACTATCAGAGAGGAGATGGAGTTCGTTTGGTTGGCTATACAAATTCAGATTGGGCAGGATGTATAAGTGACATGAGGAGTACTTCAGGGTGTTATTTTGGATTGGGCTGAACAATTGTGTCTTGGTTCAGTCAGAAGAAAATGTCAGTGGATTTGAGTTCTACAGAGGCTAAGTATATGGCAACTAGTTAGGTTAGTTGTGAGGTCTTTTGGCTTCACAAGTTGCTGGTGGGATTTTTCGGTATGCAGTTGAGGCCTACCGTGATTTACTGCGATAATCAGAGTTGCATTAAAATCTCGAAGAATCCAATTTTTCATGATAGGTATAAGCATATCGATATTCATTATCACTTCATCTGTGACTATGTTTAGAGAGGAGTTGTGGAGCTACAGTACATATCTACAAAGGAGCAGGTTGCAGACATACTCACCAAGGCATTGGGTAGAGGCAAGTTTGTATTTTTCAGGGACAAGCTTGGAGTGGTGAGTAACACTTTTCTCGGTAAGAGGGAGTGTTAAAAATTTAATTAAAAAGTACCTAGGCACCTAAGGGGTGAGAAATTGCCTAATGTGGACCCTAGTCATTTAATTTGTGAGATACAAATTAAAAGGTGATTTTTTGAGACTTAGGGAAAGCGGGCAAGTAAAGTGATTTTATCCCCACCGTTGATGTCGTATAATCTCAACTGTTAGATGAGATAACCCTTGAGCTTCCCTCATGAGTTCGATTAGGGTATGGGGGCGCACCATTGAGTTGGTTGTTGAGTCATTTGAGAGAGAGCAAAGAGAGAGAATTTTCAAGCTTGAGAAGAGGACATTTTTGCAGAGTTAGGGCATGCATCCCAAGGCTGCTAACTAGCATAGAAATTGATGCAAGGAGTTTAGCATACACAGGAGGCCGTACAACATGAATTTCAAGGTTCGTACAGTATTTTATGTGCACAGAAATTGAGGAACAAAAGAACATTTAATTATGTCCATATGGTACATATTTACCCGTATAGTTTTGCTTTGGCACAGTTTTCAAGGAGGGACAGTATGTCATACCATACAGATTCTGTATAGGTCCGTACAGTCACTTCTTGGCACAAAAATAGAGGGAGGTTGTTCTGTTGTTTTTCTGGAAAGTTTGGCACAGTTTTCAAGGTGACCGTACAACTATTAATGCACCTAGAAATTTGTTGAAGTTGTTGGCACAAATTTCAAGGTAGACGTACATCCATATGGAGGCACAGAGATTGAGGAGAAGACTTGTAATTTATTGCAGAAAATTATGGAAAGAGTTTTGAGGAGTTTGTCTCATTTTCCTGTGTGAAGACTTGGCACAGTTATCGATATAAGTTTGTCATTTAAATTTATGAAGATGAACATGTTGTAGCCAAATTTCTCTGAAGCTCCTAAAGAATAAAAATCTCCCTCTCTCACTGGTTTTCCCCTTGTGGGTTTTTCCAGGGTCACTGTTAGACCGGAAATCACTGTGTCAAATTTTTTTGAGTTTATCTGCTACTGATATTTTATTTCTGCATTAAAAACAAAGTTCAGAATCCTCATGTTTCAGTTTTGAAAATTATTTTTTGCTATATTTAGTTGGTTGTTATAAATCTGGGTTTGGGCATTAAACATTGTCTGAAAAATTAGTGAGACTAAAACTGGGTTAGGGTTTGAAAATTTTACAAATCCCAGAGCTAAAAACAATATTTTCCCACATATACATGCCCTACCTATTATACATCATGCATATATGCAGGTTTCACGACTATAACCCACATATGTCAGGTTTTGTGCCCAAAATTAAAAAATGGTGTCAGGTTTCCATGTCACGTCACGAGATCCATGATCCTTGCCCTTCCATATACTGGAAACATTCTGAATCACCTCTTCAGTTCCACTTGAAGGCTATAAATGGGCCAAATCTGAGCTATGGAAAAAGAGGAGAAGAATTCAACTTTGAGAGCAAAGTTACTTTGGAGAAATTATTCACTTCATATTGAGTTTGCATCCCTTATCCTTTTAAGTATGAACACATTTTTCAACCCCCAAGCTCTTCCCTATATGATTGAGAACCTCATTTTCTCTCTTATACGAGCTTTTCTTTGGTGGAGGATTGAAGTGTTGGAGGCCCAACTGTAAGGGACTTAGTTTCTCGGTTCCAAACCGTTCCGACATGGAAGTTTGTAAGTCATTCACTTCTGTTGATTACATTTTAATAGAAATACTCTTTTCTCGTCCAATTAATATATTGCAAATATTTGAATTGTTATTCCATGGGCGTATTTATTATGAATGTTGATATATTATGCTATTGAATGTGCTAACATTATATATTATCACCATATTCTTTAGTTTCTTGGTTGTTGAGGACAAGTTGTAGGTGTATTGTTTTGAGTCAAGTGCTCAACGATGGACTTCATCGAATGTCTGGACGAGGTAGGCTCTTTATCTTGTCTCGTTAGAATATTTGTTTATATATAATACATGATATTATATTTGATTTCTATAGTCATTTCCATCTGTTGTGGTTTACCCCTAGCCATAAAGATATTTCCTTGTAACAGATGCACTTGAAAATCGCCTTCTTGCTCCACCTGAATCACATTCCAATCAATGACATGATTAGTATCAGGTACATAATTTTTAATCAATGACACATGGAATACATTATGAATATGCATTGATGCAGGAAAGGAAATCATGTATTCCACAGGCCGAATCCTTTCTAGGATCTCAAATGGCCCACAAAAATGAGCTGCCAACTTGTAGAAATTTCCCAATTTCAGGGAACTTTTGCTGGCCTTTACTTTCAAGAACACATAATCACTCACTTTAAATTCCCTTTGAGTTCTTCCCTTATAAGAATATATTTTCTTCCTGTCCTGTGTAACCTTTAAATTATGTTTTATCATTGTCACGTTCTCTTCCATTTCCATGAGTAGTTATGGACCAACTACTGCATGGTCTGTTGGGTTGTCCTGACTGATTGGTGTGTTGCATTTTCTTCCATAGAGTGCTTCAAATGGGATCATATTCAAGGATTATTGGTACCCATTGTTGTAAGGAAACACTACCAAGTGTAGATAATCGTCCCACTTGGATGGTTTATCCATTACATACATCCTTAACATATCTTCAATTACCTGATTCACCCTTTTTGTCTTCCCATCCGACTCTAGATGATAAGCTGTGCTAAAATGAAAATTTGTTCCAAAACCCTTGAACAATCCTTTCCAAAAAAATTATGTAAATTTTGGATCTTTGTCAGACGCAATTGTCTTGGGAATTCCATGTAATCGAGTTATTTATTTCAGATAAACATCAATTTTGTTAGCTTCCTTTTGAGTAAGCCTTACTGGAATAAAACATGAAGCTTTGGTAAGCTTATCCACCATTACCATGATATAATAATGTTTCTTTCTAGTTCTTGGTAGATTGGTGATAAATTCCATTTTTACCACTTCCCATTTCCACTCAAGAATGGGCAATGGTTGTAGAAAAACAACTGGGTTTCTATGCTCAACCTTGACCTTTTGACATGTCAAACATCTGGAAATAAAATAAACATCTTATTTATTCATGCATGATCAATAATATTGGCTCTTGACAGTTGCAATAGCTTTCTGGTAACCTGGGTGTCCAACATAAGGTACACTATGCATTTATCCCAATATCATATTTTTCAATTGTCATGAATTTGGCACATAAATTGTGCCTCTGTATCTGATAATTTCATCATTTTCTAGCTTATAGTGTTCAACTTTCTACTGTAAATTACCTTGTTGAAGTTTTTCCCTTAACTCCATATATTTCTGATCTAATTTTGCAGCTTCTAGAATTCTATCTTTCAAGTTTGATTGGTACATGATAATGGGTAGCATGCATCTCATGCACTCTCCCGATGAGTGCATCAACCACTGTGTTCTCTTTACCTTAGATATGCTTGATGTCAAATTCATATTCACTGAGTAAATGTAACCACCTTTTTTTCCTGACATTAAGAGTTGGTTGTCCAAACAAATATTTCAGACAACTATGGTCTATCCTCAACTCAAATATTTTCCCCATGAGGTAGTGCCTCCACATATTCAAGGAATGCACTATGGATTCCAACTCCAAGTTATGAGTTTCATAGTGTCTTTCACGCTCTTTCAACTTCCTTGATTCATAACACACTACATACCCATTCTGAATAAGAACTCCACCAAGTCCCTCATTACATGCATCAATGCATACATCAAAATATTTTTTTGGATTAGGAATCCTCGGTATTGGAGAACTTTTTAATAAATGATTCAAGTGTTGGAAACTACTTTCACAATCCCGTGTCCATTCAAACTTCACATCCTTCTTTTGTAAGGAAGTGATTGGGTGTGAAATCCTTGAGAATCCTTCAATAAATCTCCTATAGTAACCTGTAAGGCCCATGAATGATCTCACCTCTGAGACATTGCTTGGTGTTGGCCATCCTTCATTGACATTTGTCTTTTCTATATCTACTGCTATCCCCTCCTTATAGATGATATGTCCCAAATAATGGATTTGATTATGGTAAAATGAGAACTTTCTCAACTTGGCATACAAATGATGCTACCTCAATACCTGTAACACCATTCTCAAGTGTTTCTCATGCTCTCCTTCAGACTTAGAATATATCAAAATTTCATCCAAGAAGACAATGAAAAATATTTCCAAGTAATTCTTGAATATACCATTCATGAGACACATGAAGACAAATGATGCATTCGTTAGCCCAAAGGGCACCAATATGAACTCATAATGGCCATACCTTATTATTAAAGTAGTCTTTTTGATGCCTTCTTCACTAATTCTTACCTGATGATAGCCTGACCTGAGATCAATCTTGGAGAATATTTTTGCATCTTCCAACTGATAAAAAAGGTCATCTATCCTTGGAAAATGATGCTTGTTCTTCAAAGTTACTTTGTTCAACTCACTGAAGTCAATACAAATTCTCAACGTTCCATCCATTTTCTTCACAAATAATAATGGGCCACCCCAAGGTGACACACTTCGGCATATATACCCCTTCTTTAGAAGATCTTCAAGTTGCATCTGTAATTCCTTCAGTTCAGGTGTACTCATCCAGTAAGGAGTCTTAGATACTAGAGCTTCTCCAGGAATCATATTGATAGAGAATTCAATATCTCTTTTGGGTGGAAATCCTAGTATCTCCTTGAATACATATTCAAACTCTTTTAGGACTGCATAATCTTCAATGTATGGCACCTTATCCTTAGGTGTCTATTCCATCTGCACGGAAAATATTTGGCACCCTTTCCTATAACTATTGTTCAGTTGTAAGGATGAAATTTCTCTAATAGTCACTGCTATGGGAATTCCTTGTACTCTCCTCAAGTTTCCTTCCTCATCCAAGCACGTAAAGGATTTATTATAACAGTCTAGGAAAACATGGTGTTGGTCCAACCAATCCATTCCAATTAAGAAGTCATAGGATCCTAAAGGTATAATGTTTAGATCTGTGTTGGTGTTTAGTCCATTTATGTTCATTCGACAAGCTTTAACCATCTCATTAATCTTTATTTTAGCTCCCGTAGATAGTTGCACCATCCAAGGTTTTTCAATTTTGTTTCTTGGAAAAGAAAACCTTTCCACCATATTAGGATCTAGATAACTATGATTAGCTCCTAAATCAATTAAAATAATAATGGGATGATTATTGATCTTACCTTCTACTTCAATCATGTATGATTGAAACACAACTTTCTTGTTGTCCAAGGATGCATAGATATTAGGTACACTTTTGTCCATGTCCTCCATTATTCAACTTGCTGTGCATTGTGAACATATCTCACTCTTTCATTCCTGTGAGGCAAATATATCTACATATGATATCCTATAAAACCCCAACATTGAATATGTGGTTTCCCTAGGCATTTTCCCTAATGACTCTATCATTTTGGATTCTTTATAAGTTGGTTGTTCCTGATCTGCTTGACTCAATTTCCTTATCCATCTTGTTCTCAATTCTGTCCAAGCTCTGCATTAACTTGATGTTAAATTCTTCCTATTGTTCCTTGGGTTTCATAAACCTCTCATTATCATCTTTATGACTTAGGAAATCCATTTGCAAATATGTTATGGTTTCCACCAAGTTCATGATTTCTTCCTTATCTTCTCCATGTCCATTTGAATTTGTACCTTCATTAACCATATGAACATACATTCCTATGATCTCTTCTTCATGTATGTAAGCTCCCTACACATCTCCCATGATTCTAAATTTTGTTGATCCTATTCTAATATAATGATGTTAACTCTGCAAAAAGTGCAACCAACAAAATTTGTTAGGCTAACAATTTATCAAAATCATGACATGATATACAACTTTGTTTCCATACAACATCAAAATTCCTTTTTTTGATTTCTTGGAAATTTAAATTCTCAATAAAATCTGCACTCATTACTTCTCAATTATAGCTTCATAATTAGCATGTGCCAATTTTAAACACACAACACTTAAATGTAGTGCATGCATCACACACTTCTAACCAGTGTGCATACTTTTTTGTTGCGTGCTAATCTCCATTGAGCACAACTTTCATGTTGCACAACAATACTCTGCATGCACTACCAACACTACACCACACAACTTCAAGGTTTATTTTTGTTCACACTTCACGATAGTAATTATACCCTTGAGTGACATGGTTATTCATAGACAATATACCAATGTTGTGAGCGCACCAACAATTCAAACTATGTTATGCTAATATTCCAAATGCACATCTTGTGCATCACATTATTACTCGTGCGACATAAGCTTGCACCTTGCGATGAAAAACTTAGTGCGCTTTTCTACACACTTATATTCTGCACACACCACTAACTATACCTTGCACAGTGCAAAATCTTAGTGTACATACTTTGTGTACCATTAATTTCTGTGCAACGCCAAATAGTTAGTGTGCACATCTACGCAACATTATTTTTCCATATCATCGGTTCTGCACAATGCTTTTCCCAATTTTAATGTGCACTCCTATGCACCTTTATCTTTTTGTGCATCATTACTACTTAGTGTGCACACTATTCTCGACTCTTAACTGGTTTTTTCATAGATTTTGATGCAGAAATTGGGGATTTTTCTCAATGGTCACCCAATTTCCACCATGGACTTTCTGCAACTATGAAATTTGTTGAATTTCACTCAAGTACATCCAAATTCAACCTCTGCAACAACAAATTCTTGTGTGTTCTATTGGTTGACATTTATGGTGTGAATTTTTCCAAATTCCTTCACGAATGGTGAATCTTATTCAAACAATTCCGCTCAATTTGTCGCGATTTCTTTGTAACTTCAAATTTGATCAATTTTTGTCTGAATTTTCTTGAACATGGATTAAAATAGGGAATATATCTTCACTTAACCAAATTTCCCCAAATTCTTCATGAATTTAGCAACAACAATTGGGGCTTTTACCCAATTCCCCTCGATTGCTTCCAATTTCCTTCATGGACGCACTGTAACTGAAAATTTGGCCACTCCCGAATTCAATTCTCTGCAAAAATATTCTTTGACATGATGTTAACTTGGCCCATCCAGGCCCAATGTTGAAAACTAGACTCTGATACCAATTTGTAACATCCCCGACCACCTACTGGGAAATGCCACTTAAAACGTTCTTTCTCTAATACAATTTAGTAACATACCCAACCACCCAAGCTGGGCACATCAGACCAAAACTACAATTCTCTTTTATCATCATCTTTGATACCAATTGAACACATATAAATACTCTTCAATTCATGGTTACATACATTTTCATAACATAATTATACACAATCATAAGATAATTATACACACAACATAAACAGGGGAAACCCATGGAAGAAAATGCATAATTGTACTGCAAAACATGATTTAACACACAAATTGGCACTTATCTTTGAATAAATGACACCAACTTCTTTCATACCTTCCATGTTCCTCCTAGCCTTAGACGACACTTCTCATCACTCTCAACAGTGGGTCACACCTGAGATGGGGCTAAACTCCACTTGGCTAAGGGTTCCTAGCCAAGCTAAGTTATCTCACTCAACATGAAACTCAGTCACAAGTGACTCAATCATAGAAAACTCTGTCATAGGTACCAATTTGTACTAAAATTGTACAATCCCTCATTCCCCACATGCATGTCCCACCCCAGGAAGTATGCCCCTTCTATGCTCAACAGTCCTTTGACTACTCCACTTCCCTTCCAGGGATTCAACAACAGGCCGAACAGGAAGTCTCAGAGCCCAGTCTCTTTAGTTTGGCACCTCAGGAAATTAATTTCCTCCAATTCTCTCACCTGGAGAGAAATAAATGTCCCACGGGCCTAACAACTCACCTCTTCAGTCTAGCTCTCCAAGCTAATAAATGCACATGTATATTCAACAGTAACAATAGAATACTAGTCATAGTAACAACCCAATTCGATGACAGTAATAGTCGGGTTCTTCTCATAGTTCAATGCTCACATGAATGATCGAATGATTTCCCAAAAAGACACCAAGTCCAAATTATTCGGATGCATGTTCCCAACTTGACACTTGTCATGTTGAGAAATGCCTTCAGTCCACATGTCCCCCCTCCTTCACACTTAGGATATAATATAATATTCCTTACTTTATATTTTTTAAGAAATATTAATATAATATTCCTTACTTTATACTTTTTAATAAATATTAATATAATATTCCTTTTTGGGTTTAATCCCATTTAAGCTAGCCCCCTTAACCTCAGCTAGTGAAGGTATTCCCCCCATACTCATTTATGTGGTTGGTCTGTCGCAATGATGTATTTTCATTATATTTTCATCTAATTACATTTACATTCTTAGTACAGTAGTACTGATCTTTTGCATCTAATCTCAGCAGCCTCAAAATATAAAGATCATGCACTAAAACCAGTGTGCATGGAAATTCTAGGCTATTCACACTCTTTCTTTAGTGCACCACCCTCACATCCTTACACAGGTGAACATTACATCATGACATATATATACAAAATTTCATGGGTTTCCAAAATATGTGCACTAAGCTGGTGCACGTTGAATCCTGAAGTGTGTGCCATCCTATAAGGATCTTCTGTTAGTGCGCCGCTCCTCACACGATTTTACCAGTGCACACTTTACACATTAAAATGTGCGCTATATCATTTTAGAAATTACACGCACTCCTTTGATATGATATTCATGCTCACTGACTTAATCTACGCAACACCAAACCAAGGATCTTGTTACTTCAACTCACCAACTTATAAGTAAAGCACAATTACATTTATATGTAAACTTGGGGATCAACCTAGGGGTATTACAAAAAATACAACCTTAGGCTCTTGACCATGGTCAAGGAATGGAAATAACAACATTAGGCCCTTAATATAGCTTCTTGGGATCAAGTGGCATGAACTTGTCCTCAAACAACCACACAAGACCCTCTAGGTTATCTTTTGCTTACTATAATCTATGTCTTCAACACTAGGAATGGTTCTCGAGGTATAAACAACATCAAGGGAGGAAAACAAGGACATAAGTCCTCGAGGAAATCTTTTCAAAATAAATAACCATGAAAAACAACATGGAACCACACCTCTGTAGGGTCTCTTTTAAATTCAAGTTGGATATGGATACCATTATAAGGTTTTTCACATCATGGATGGGTTGCAATGCCTTGATCACTATCAAAGAATGAAAATAATTTCCTTATGATCTTTTTGAAGCTGTTTGTGCTCAAGATCCTTGAACAAGTCCTTGAAAAAATACATGGGAACTTTATAGGGGGTATTTAGTCTCTAAGTGCAATACTAACACTATGAGTAGGGATTTTTTAGTGGAAATGGGTGTCAAGGAATAAACATGATCAAGAGGGAAACAACAACTTTATGCCCTAAGAAAACATTCTTGAGTTCAAGCACCATGAACACCACCTAGAACCATGACATAAGACTTGCCAAGGAGTCATTATCATTCAAGTTGAGTATGGATTTCATTACAAGGTCCATGATGCATGGGTCTCAGTTCCTTAAACATAGTTAAAGGAGGGAAACAAGATCTGACTCTAGCCTTAAATATTATTTCTGATTCTCAAGCACTATGGATGATTATTTGAACCACAACATATGACCTCTATGTGTTACCAATTGCCTCCAAGTGGGATATGGGACACATGACTAAGTTAATTGTGAACCAAGAATGGGACTTGAGGTCTAACAAAGGTTAGGAGAAGAAAACAAGGGCCCGATTCCCTATATGCTAAATGAATCTTCTTGGGCTCAATCACCATGAAAAAACACATGCAACCCATAAGATATGGTATTTTTGGTTTACTGAGATACATTATGATGTTTTCAATAAAATCTATGGGTTTTTGGGTCTTGATAATGTCCAAGGAAGGATACCAAGGTCCTTATTCATTTAACAAAGCTTCCCAAATTCAAGCATCATGAAAGTTGCATTGAAGCACCACATAGGACCTTCCTATGGGATCCTTGGCCTCTAAGTGGGATATGATTTTCATTAATTTGTTTTGGAAATTATGATGGGTCTAGGGCCCTATAACATGGTAAAAAAGGAAAAAACATGTCGTACTTAGGGAATGAATCTTTTAGAACACAAGCACTATGAAAAAGGACTATATCCACTTCACATGACCTCTATGTGGGTTCCTTCACTTCCAAGTGGTATCATAGATGCCACTAGGTGTTTTTTCAAAATGAGTATGGGTCTAGGGGCCTTAATTGTAGCTAGGAGTGGAAAATAGGTTTTGTTGTTTTAGGGATTGTCTCTATGATCATTATGATCCCCGATGAAATAAATATTCTGAATATACATTTGTTATGGGTATTCAGAAGCTGTGGATTATTAGCATAGATTCTATTATGAATGGATGTTATTTAAGATTGGTTAATGGCTCATCTTGAAACTTCACTCCCTATCATTAGTCTTGGCACATTCTTTAGGAAATAACTTCCCCTCATGGCGATTCAAAATGCTAGCATTAGACTATATACTAGACCTTTGTTGAACACATAAGTGGGAACCCATTTAGAAATAGATCCATTAAATATTTATGCTATGTGAAGTTTTTTAATGCAAGGTGATAAACCAATGTATTATCATTATAAATTTTGTAATGGAGAATCCAGGAATTACTCCATGCATGATAGGGATTGCTATTCCTTAGTGTAAGATGTAAATAATGTCAGGCTATTGTATTAAAGATTTTAAATTACTTGAAAATACTAAATTCTCAAACCAAGGTAAGTGAACTTAGAGCTGCTACACTATATGTGCTGGTAAGATTCTAATTCCTATCTAAAGGTTATTCTAAGAAGAAAACACAAACTTACTCTTAGAAACTAAACCCTAATGATTATCTTAAAACTAATCATATATTTTCTAATTCATCAAATGGAAACAGTTCTGAATTTAAGTAAAGGTATTTCTAGTCCTAATATAATGTAATCACCCAAGACTATATACCATTATCTTAAACATCTAATCATCATATCTAAACCATAAAAGAGAGACTATTTTAAAAAACCTTTTAATCTAAGCATCAAGCAATTCTAAATCTAACACAGGTGAAACAAATAAATGTCCTATTTTACCCTACAGGTACTGGAAGCTTCCTTTAATCAGACTATAAGCTAGCTATCCTAACAGAACAAAGTAAGTCTAAACTCAAATTATCTTTAAATCATGATCAAACTGGAAATTGGAAAACAGAGCAAATCTAGATTAAGCACTTGGTTCATTCTTCAAATTCTACAAGGATAAATAACACATTCAATATTCATCGATCTATAAAATAATGTCAAACTGAAAGTGATCTAATCAAAAAATGGCTAAGCCAGAATTTAACAGAGTAATTTCGAGTTCAAAAACTAACTCACATGCAGATTCTAAAACTAAAAATAAACTAACTCTATTGTGGAAAAGAGACAACGAATTGAACCCGTTGGTGGGCCCAACCAAGAGATGCAATCGACCTAAAACGAAACCAGAGCTACTCAGATTATTCCATGCAAAAATTATTTCATACTTCACGCTCCATAATTCATAAACAAACTCAAATCATTTTAACAACGAATAACATAACGCATATCAAATTGTATTATCATAAATCGTATCACATAGCATATTGTAACCAACGTTTCTTGACAATGATCTCAGTTTATATAGATCCTCTCCAAATAGTCTTGAACATAGGTGCATTAATCTAAGCGAATCTTAGATCCGAAAATGACTCATAGTCAATTAAAACTAATTTCACAGCTTCATGACACGCAGTGTTAAGAAGCATGGATCATAAAGCATTATAATAAAACAGTTCTACAATCTCGCCCTGAGTCATCATATTGAGTTATGACTCAATCAATTATATGAATCAGACTGTTAATCCAATCTGGCCATGTCGTGCAAGTCTTTGGCATCTCCACTAAGTGCAAGCCGGTACATGGTACTGATAAGTCTGTTTCAAGGGAATAAGTACCTAACTCATGTCACATTAGTATCAATATTAGTTTAAAATATCAAAAAACATTAAAAATAACTTGAATCATAGGAATACCTTGAATAGCCCCATTTAGTTGTAAAAGGATGTCAAATGTGTCATGGTAAGGTCAGAAGGAAATGATACTAGATATGAAAATGGGGGTATATCTGACATGATATAGGCAAAAATATAGTAAAAACTGGAGACTAACATTCCCCCAAGCTGAAGTCTTTGCCTGTCCTCAGACAACAAAAAGTCAAAAACTGAGATTCATTAGAGTGTTGCAGCAACTGCAACCAACATTTGCAATTTCTCATGTTTCTTCATGATTCTGATTTCCTTCTTAAGAACTCGATTAATGGTGATGTGCTTCCTGGAAATCTTCTGCAGTCTCGTACTCTTCTGAAAAAAACCTTTATTTTTTCATTTTAATCGTTCAATCTTTGATGATAAGTGAGCTTGTCTGAGTTTCATAAGTTCATTTTTTGTTTTGATGTGTCGATCTAGTATGGTATATTCATGTAACTTATCTTTTAATCTGTGATTCTTGTTTTCCAATCTGACTATCATTGGTCGCAAGGATCTACTGGAAGAGATTTCACAGTAAGATTCGAATGTTTTACCATGACCTTGTTGTGTTTGAGGGTTGGACGCATGAGTGAACTCATCTGGTCTTTGAACATGGGTGTCGACTGGACTAGATTCATGAGTAAACTCATCATATACTTGAACAGGGTTGTCGACTAGACTGAGTTCATGAGTGAACTCCTCATATACTTGAACAGGGTTGTCGACTAGACTGAGTTCATGAGTGAACTCCTCATACACCTGAACATGGGTATCAACTGGAATTTCAATTGGCTTGTCCCGCTCAATTTATTTGGGCACATTATCTTTCCGATTGACTTTACGGACTTTTCGAATCAATTGGGAGAGAGTCCATGTCAACTCAGAAGACTCTGGAGCCTCCTCATAATCATCCATACTTTTTAATCTTTCCTGGAATGGGTAACTAGGCACAAATTTATCCATATCTGACAATGTGCGTGTGCATTTTCATTTGGGATTTCTCCTAGGTTTGTCGATTAACTCCTCAAGTTGTTCCACATCAATAATATTTTTAGCACTTGGAGGAGAAATCAGAATTTCAACATTCACCTTTGTAGGGACAGTGTTTTCCACTCTTTCATAGTTAGTTTCCACACCATTAGAACCATGGACATCAATTGAATTTTATGTACCAGGATTATCATCACTGGCCTCAATTGTGCAGTCTGGTGTATTCTCAGGGTCATCACAGATTTTGGTCAGGGTTTTAACACCCTTTTTCTTAGAGTTTGACTTCTTCTGTGGAGGAGCAGACTCAATATTTTTATCTTTAGATTTGTCAGAAGCTAGGGTTCTTACAAC
>ML859806.1:6324-19131 GCA_009831015.1 Picea engelmannii
GCCCCGTTGGAGGGAGAAGGGAACCTGTAGAACCCAACCTTCCATAAGGTGTGTAAAAAATAAACTGTGTACAAACGAGGCGGGCATGCCCCATGCTCGTGTCATGTAACTCAAAAAGAGGAATGAAGTGTTGATGTAGACAACTGCAGCGCCCTCGGGGGCGGTCGTGATAAAGGCAGAAGACAATTATGCGGAGGAACATACTCTGAATAGTAGGCACTGACATTTGTAAGAAGTATCACGGATTCTGTAGGCATTGATAGCCCAACCAAGTTCAGAGGTCTTTGACAAGTATAAGAACTAACTGCAATAGTCGCAAAGTAAGACCCACCATAACATGAGAAAGTGTTGACGTCGAATTTTATGGGGTTCAACGACAACAGGGAGAAATTGTGGTTCTCCCTGTGCTGTCTGAGATCTCTCATTGGATGGGTAATGAGAATCAAGATACTGTCGCCCTTTTGGAAAACTGCGCTGCTGTCGACAAAAAGGGGGACGCGACTCCCAAAAGCAAATGTCTTCATGAAATCTACTAGGTGAGGTGAGGAATGGGAGGAGGTACATGGGAAAAGTCTAGATGTAGGAAGACTCAAGACTGCCCTTGGTTGGGGTATATGTGAGATAAAAGTGGCCGCAACTGTTTAACGAGGTCGAGTGTCAGGGGGACAACAAGACATGGGACAAGTTGTGCCAGTGGTGGGACAAAGTGAATAAACTTAGAGGGAAGAGGTAAGTGGCATGTGGGGTACTCTGAATATATGGACGATGTTATCAAGGGTAGATGATAAGTAGTGCCCCAACCAAGGGTGACATGGGTTGCGTTGACCAAAAAGGGAAGAAGGTCGCAGAAGGTGACGATAAAAAGGGTAATGTAACTGTTGGAAACAAAGGCATTTGTACAATAAATAAAGAATAATTTTGGGGATAAGTGTACAAATACAGAAACGGGTGCCCCAATGTGATATTTTTTGGCCCGGGTAGGGCACAATTTGCTCGGAGAACTGGTGGAGGGTGGGGCCCCCATGGGTGGGTTTCTGTATGAGGTAAGTGAAATGAAGGGAAATTTGCAGATGGGCAAACTGATTGTGGATGAAATGGAGGGTTCATGATACTGCAGAGGTGCAGTAAAAAAATAGAACCATGAAGAGATAATCTGGGAGTCCGTTGGGAAAGCTAGCAAAATGAGGAGAAGGAGTATGTGGATGATTCACGATATGATGTAAGACTATCAGGACTCCCATCCCTAAAGGGTTTTGAAAAACAACATGAGTGTCAGAAGTGAAAAAGGGTGCTATGAATGGGACAACTCATGTGGGTAAAAGTGCTACCGAGTGACAGTACCGAAGATGCAAATGGAGGTGTTGGTACTGCAGAGCCAGAAATGGGGATCCTAGAGGCAAATGTCAGAGGGTGTGACTGGAGATGCAAGTGAGATTCAAAGGGAGTGACTACATGCCAGTGCTAAGTATATACCTGAAGGGGTTGTGTTGATGTATGATGACCAAGTACCTGCACACATGAAAACCAAATACCCGACGTGAACAATATCTGAAGAGAATCGAATATATGAGCATGTATTTGATAATTTTGAATATGTGCATGTGTACCTGGTTAGAGTATGAAAAAATGGCGTCCCAGGGGCTTAGTATGAAAAGAGGCCCAGGGACTGTCGTGATGTAGATGACGGGATGCTAATCCTGTGGCTGAAGACGGATCGAGAAATGGACACCCGGAGCTCCCGGAATGGTGAGTGGAAGTTTGGCGAAAAGGCCTATATATAGCTGTAGGGCCCACATTACCACCTCATTTGTACTTGCTGCTATAGTGACTGGACAAGAAGTATTCAAAGGAGATTTGGAGATTCTGGGAGGATGAGGCATCTGATCGAGGACCAGCGAGCTTCAGGTTAGTGGTCTAATCATCCTGCATAGAATTAGGGTTTCCTTTTTTGGGCAGGAACTGTACGGAGGGTCGTACAGGAGGGTTTATGAGTGTGGGACCCCACGTGCACGGGCGATCCAGAAGTAGGCGCGCACACGTGTGCACCTACCCACCAGATAGGCATGCATGGGGGCGCCTGTAAGGGGGACAAGGGCGCGCACTATGTGCATGCATGTTGGTTGCACAACTACACATGTGTGTGCGGCTGTGTACTGGACAGGCGTGCCTGTAATTTGAGCAGGTGCGCACGCGTGTGCACTTGTAGGATGGACAAGCGCGTTTGAGTGCATGCCTGTGTAGTGAACAGGCGCGCATACATGCACGCCTGTGGAGTGAACAAGCGTGCATGTGTGTGTGCCTATGGGTTTAAACAGCCGCACCTTGGAGGCAAGGTTGACGAGTGTAAAACTTATCTTTTTAATGTTGTTTATGGTCCATTTGGCTGACTTAGGACTGTTTTATGTGGTTACAGGCGATCAGTGTGCACGATGCCAATTGGTTGGTGAGAGTGGGATTGGTCCCAGCTGAGAGACGCTGTGGCTATTGAGGAGCCGGGGGTACGTGCGACTTTGGCAGCCTGTGGACTGCTGAAGTTCTTTGAGTGCCCATTGATACGGGTGCAGGAGTATCTCCTGTAGTTCATTATTTGGATGTGGAGTCCAGACCTGCATTGTTTCATAGTGCGGGGAGAGCAGATTGCCTTCACTGTGGTGGAGGATGTATACTTTTTGACTGGGATCCCGTTTCGGGGAACGCCCCTACCGGCGGAGCCGGTGTTACTGAGGGATGTGTCGCTAGTGATAGTTGGCCGGAGGTACTGTTCGGGGGAGAACTTTATGTCTGGCACTGTCGTGATCATTGGGGTGATGGATGCCCTAGCGCATCACTGTATAGCAGTGATGATTGTGAGAGTTTATGGGTCTCTGGTGATGCAGCGGATCAGTGGTGGTCAACTGTGTGTGATGGAGAGAGTGTTGGCTGGTGAGCACTTTGCCTGGGGGCTTATGCTGCATGCCAGGATAGTAGGGAAACTGGACCACTATCGGTCCACGGATATAAGAGAGTTTGCCTTCGGGTCCATCCTAGTGGCCTGTTTTTTGGAGAGGGTTCCTATGTTGCACCCTAGGATTTTATTGGGTGCGCTTGGGGCGCGAGAGACGTGACTAAAGCGATGGTTGACTGTTTTGTTTCGCCACGGTGGTGGCGAGGGTGACCACTTCTTTACTCCTAAGGCGACGCAGGTGTGGCGACAGATGCTGCAGGTGATATTGCAGTTCCCCTATGCTGGGATTGACTTCCGGGAGGTTTCGGACATGGTGTTGCCTCCAGGGGAGGTGTTTGACCGTCAAGGTATGTTGATGATTTTGATATATATGTTTTGTGAGATAGCATGCTATATATGTATGATATAGATGCTGATACTATCTATTGTTTGTTTGTATTTATAGATGTGGCACCTCGCGGGGAGCGCCGACTCGTCAGGAGCCGGAGAGACCGCCACGGGGAGGGCCGCGGGTTGGAGAGAGACGTCGGCGTGAGGACGCCGCGGCGAGACCAGCTGATCCTGAGAGAGTAGCGAGGAGACGCCGGTTTGATGACCCTGGTGCCAGGCCATCACATGCTCCTCTGGCATATGCCAGAGTAGATTTTGAGGACATACGTCGTCGCCTGGAGGTGGTGTTACAGGGCGTGCCTGAGGGCATGTGGTATCGTATCCAGGATGAGGGCATCCTGGAGCAGTGTGTGGGGATTCTGCCACCATGGTGGGCTGTGGTACGATGGGCAGCAGTAGCTGGTGCTGCGATGACCGGACAAATACCTCCGGGGCAAGAGGGACCAATAGTGGGTGGGGGACTACCGCCTGAGGGAGGGGCAGGAGGTGGTGCTCTAGAGACACCTTGAGTGGTGCTCTATGTATTGTTGTATTTTTGTGTATAGGCTGGTGAGCCCATTTTGTACCGAGGTGCTTCACTGGCCGATAGATACTTGTATTTTTGTATGTAAACACTTGGATGGCACTATGGACCGTTTTATATATACATGAGTATACATTTTGAGATCTATGTGGTGTTTACATGTGTTTTGTTAATGTGTTGATGATGTCTAATCTATATATGCTGTGGCAGGTTGTTGATATGTTTATGTATGTGTAGAGGTAGCTTGATGTGATATATGCCAGTCTAACACAATATTAGCTAGGTTATCTGTAATTTGATTCAATTGTCTTGGAATATGTGTAAATGTAATGGAATCAAAATGTCGAGATAAAATTCTAACCTGCAGGTATTTGCGAAAGAGGCAAGGATCGCGTACGCGGTACACATTGTTGAGCTGGAGAACGACTAGTTGAGAGTCGAGAAAGATGTTAAGGTGATGAATACGATGATGTTGGGCATCGACCAGGAGGCCAATGACGACAGTGTCTTCGTCTTGGTTGTTGGTCGTTGAACCCAAACATATGCCGCTCGAATGGAGCATTACATGTGAGGGGGTGTAGAGGGCCCAAGCCGCCGAAGCGAGATTTTGTGTCCAACGGTTGGCACCATCGACATAACCGATGTGGTAGGCCAGTGGAGGAAGCATCTATCAATAGCACAACTGATAGTTTAGACGTGAGGGATGGAAAAAAGATTAAAAACACTATAAAAGAAATAACCTAAAGTAGAATGACTACGTTTAAGCATAAAATTTCTTTAAATATAACCCGTTGACGAGTTCTTTGAGAGAGAGGCCTTCGGGAGAGGCCAGAATGTATGCGCCTTTGGTGAGGCAATGTTGGATAATGTATGGGCCATGCCATAGTGACTCGAATTTTCCATGGCCAAAGGTATCATGAGCGATATTGTGAGCAAGGACGAGGTCACCTTCATGAAATGAGAGAAGGTTGACGTGTCGATCAAAGGTAGCCTTTGACCATTTTTTAGCTGCCTCATTGTTCTGTAATGAAGATCGACGATCTTCATCCAGAGACTCTAAGTTCAACAAGCGCTGCTCCATTGGATCAGTGTTAGGTAATAGCTCAATTTTGGTGCGTAAGGTGGGACTTTGGCACTCGATGGGAAGAGTGGCCTCAACCCCATAGACTAGATGAAATGGTGTGAAACCAGTAGCTGTTTTCACAGTCGTACGGTAATCCCATAGCACAGAAAATAACATATGATGCCAATTAGTCTTATGTTTATTAATCGTACACTGTAACGTGGTCTTGAGGACCTTGTTAACTGCTTCGACCTGTCCGTTAGACTGAGGGTAATATGGTAAGGCAAACTCGTGGGAGAATCCTAACCGAGATGAGAGTTCGACGAAAATCTCATTCTCGAAGTGTTTCCCGTGATCAGAAACAAGTTGGAGTGGTACTCCAAAGCGAGATATGACGTGGTTAAAGAAAAAACGTGCTGTGGTGTCAGCGGTATTGTTGAAGGTGGGCATAGCTTCAGCCCATTTGGTGAAGTAATCGACCGCGACAACAATGTATTTGTGTCCATTGCTGGAGGGGGGATTACAAGTCATGAATTCAATGCCCCATTTACAAAAAGGGCCGACAGTGATGACTGGATGAAGAAGAGCAGGTGGTGCTCGGGCTTTGTTGGCATAAAGCTGACACTTCTCGCATCGTTTCACGGCGTGAATGCAATCGTGAAACAAGGTAGGCCAAAAGTAACCTGCTCGGATAATCTTCTGAGTAGTGGATATTCCCGAAAGATGGCCCCCACATGCGCTGATGTGACAGTAGTTCAAGACTCTATCAGCCTCATCAATGGTCAGGCATCGAAGAAGAATGGTGTCGACCCCTCGTCGGTATAAGATGTCTCTGATGAGGAGGTAGCGGGGGGCCTGGTGGCGAATACGGCGACGATCATCTCATGAAAGGTGGTGACTGAAATTTTGAGTTCGAAGGTAGACGAGGAGGTCGCCGTACCAAGGATCATCCGAAGTGATGTAAAAGAGGTGTTCATCGAGAAAGTGAGTATTGATAGGGGAACTAGTTGTGTCAGAGGGGAGGGTCGTGACAAGTTCGGCGAGAATGAGGGATTTCTTGCTCTTGGGTGTTGAGAATTTAAGATCGTACTCCTGAAGGATAACGATCCATCGAGCAAATTTTTCGTTAATTTTTCGATGATTGAGCAAGTATTGCATAGTGTTGGAATCTTCTACAACCTTAGTTGTGCGAAGCAAAATGTAGTGACACTGTTTCTGGACTGCGAGGATGACTATAAGAGCTAGTTTCTCTTCGTGTTTATAATTCAAGGGTGGCCCTGAGAGGTTTTTACTAACGTAATAAATGACATGCTCACAATTGTCATCACCTAGCTGAACGAGAACTCCTGCTACTGACACAGCTGATGTGGATACATAGAGGATGTAGTCGCGATTGTAGTCAGGTGCACTAATTAAAGGGGCATTGGAGAGATCCATTTTAAGATCATCAAATGACTGTTGGGCATGGTCATCCCAGTGAAATGGGATGTCGTGATGTAGTAAGAAAAGGAAACCGTGTGCGCGAATGGCATAGTCTGGGACAAATCGTCGTAGAAAGTTAGCCTTGCCTTGTAGGCTCTGAAGTTGACGTAAATTCCGAGGAGGTGGAATTTCGGTGATAGCTTGAACTTTGAGGGGGTCCACGGTAATACCACTTTGAGAAATGATGAATCCGAGGAGGTGCCCCATGGTGATGCAGAAAACGCACTTGAGAGGATTCAAGCAAATGTTGTACTGACGACACTGTTGGAAGATGATTCGTAAATCATCAAGATGTTGGGTGTGTTTCTTGGATCGAGCTGTGAGGTTGTCCAAGTATGCAAGGATGATATGAGCCAGATCATGAAAGATGTATGTCATCGCTCGTTGGAAAGTTGCGCCAGCATTCTTTAAGCCAAAAGGCATGACACGATATGCAAAAGTACCCCAAGGGGTAGTGAATGCAGTTTTGTACTAATAAACTAGGTGAATTTGAATTTGATTATAACCAGAGAAACTGTCCATGAAGAATAGAGCCTCGTGGCTTGCGCAGTCATCGATAATTTGATCGATGAAAGGCATTGGAAAGTTGTCTTTGGGACATGCATGATTGAGATCACGAAAGTCCGTGCAGATGCGGATAGTGCCCTATTTTTTTTTAACGGGTACAGGGTTGGAAACCCATGATGTATAGGCGATGGGGTAGATGAACCCAACAACACGTAATTTGTCAATTTTGGCTTTGATGGCTACTGCTTTGGATGGGTGTAGCGGTCGTTAGTTTTGACGAACTGGTGTAATGTTGGGCCAGGTGTCGATGCAATGTTCGACGATAGAGGGATTGAGGCCAGGCATTTCTGTGTATGACCAGGCAAAAATATCTCGATATTCCTAGAAGAGGGCTTTATAGGCGGTGATTTCTTGAGGAGTGCAAGTAGCTACAATGGTGATTTCCTCGACGATGCCATTTTTGATGGAAATGTCGATTTTAATGGTCGGGGAAATGTTGGCCATGTTGCCTTCTTCAAAATCATCAGGGGCAGGAATGGGGTTTTTGAACCAGTCGATAGGCCCTGATGGGATAAAATCCTTGGTTTCAACCGCGTAGATGGGGTGTTGGTTAGGAGGCGTGGAGGCTTCCCGTGGAAAGAAGAGTGCATGGTGGTGTAGCGCATTCCATGGGTAGTTAGGGTTGTTTAACTCTTCTAGTATTTCCTCGTCACAGTGGAATTGGCGGGAATACAAGGGGTCGTGAAGAGTTAGATTGCTGACTGTTGTTGTGTGGCTGCCCCCTGGTGATGAAGAAGTATGGGGAATGACGCAAGGAGATGGTGATGGTTCGCTCGACATAAACCAAATATCGAAGTACTGAGGAGTACCCGTGGTAGTTGGGTGTAAAATTTCCGTAGGGAAATGAGTGGGAGAGTTGGGGGGTGAATCCTCAGAGAAGTCATCCAAGAACCATGGAGGCGTTGGAAGGGCCTTGGGTTCAGGGGAAATGACATGAAGAACCTCTAGTGACGAGGTAAGGTCAACTATCGATTCTTTAGGTATGTGAAGCAGGGTCAATTGGTGTTGCCTGTATTCAATGATCATAGGAAACTGGTATGTAAAATGATCTAATGATTCACATAGAGAGCAAGGGCATCTCATACGTTCATTGAATGAAGTTGTGACATAATGGATGTCAGTGATTTTTGGTAAGGATGACGTAGCTGGAATGGGTTCTCTCTGGAAGCTTTGACGTACTGTGGCTAATGTCTGCTGAAATCATGGCAGTGCTGGGCAATGGTGGGTATAATGGCCATATTCTAAGCATATAGCGCAAGTGAATTTGGTTCGCAACCCTTTACTGCTTGAGTGGGGGGTGGTAGTGGCAATATTGGCTATAGTGGAAAGTGTGGAGGGAGTTTGATTGAGTGGAATCAAATTCTGTAACTCTAGTAGAGATGAGCAGTTGTTGGTTTGGTGTCCATCTTTCTCACATAGCGCGCAAGGGGGTTGGATGCATTGGGGAATTGGATCTCTGGGCTCCTTCTTCTTTCTCCTGCCCCCAGCTGTGGCAGGGGGGGTAGTGAGTGGGGGTGTAGAAGGTATGGTGGGGGTAAGTATGGGAATCGTCATTGGTATTCCTTTCATTTGGGGGGGAAGGGATGGTCGAGGGACCATCTCTGGTGGATGTAAATACCAAACTGGAATTGCTAACACCATATTAGGGAGGGTAAGTGTTGTGGCTACCTAGAAAGCTTTGATTCTCAGTGGAGGGTAAAAGAAGGGGATTTGAGTGATGGCTTGGGGAACTGTCTCCCAAACTGGGATATGTCCTTGGGGAGGGGTGGAATTGTGGACTGGTGGGGTCGACTAGTTGGCAGGAGGCTCATGAGGGGGAAGTTCTGCGACTAGTGGGACATCAGATATGACAGAAGCCTCCCTGGGAGGAAGGGTTTCCTCTGTGTTAGTTCCGTTAGATGATATGATGCATAATTGATTGGAAGAATGAAGGAGTGGTGGTGCTCCATGGTAAGTTCCTAACAATGATGGATCTTTGAAAATTCCAGGACCCATTTCGATGAGTGGGTATGCGTCATGACTCGTGTGGATGAGAGGAAGAATGTTATCGATGTTGGCAGATGGGTTAGGCTTGTAATGTGAGACTTGGTCAATGGTAACGATCTTCCTGTTGTGGGGGAACATCATTGTTCGAAAGACGAAAGAGGCATATGCCTTCATAGCATACATGTCTCTATGACCAAACATGATATTATAATCGAGTGGGGCGTCGATAACTTTAATGTCGATGAGAATAGTCTTACCCCTGAGTTCTACGGGGACATTTTGGAAGAGCCCTTCAGGAGATGATGGTCGCCCATCATAAGCTCGTAAGGTAATGGAAAAGGGTATGAGTTCGGGGGAAGCAAGTTTCTACCATACAAATTTGGACATGATGCATGTAGATGCACCTTGATCGATGATACACCCATGAACTGTGATGTTCCGTATTTTTACTGGGATTTGAAAAACGATCAAGGCGGGAAGGCGAGGTTCTCCGCTGTCGAGATCAAATGTAATGAGTCGAGTATCTGCGAGGTTGACTACCCCCAAGGCGGAAAGTAATGATTTCCGTTGAGTGGGACAAGTCTGAAGGACTTCTAAGACTAACATGGCAACCGGGGATTGTGCTAAGTCGTCAACCAAACTGTAATTATGAGCAGCCCTAGCCTGTGGGTTGTGGACATTCCTGCGTAATGGAATGCGAGAGATGTGAAGATGTGGCTCTGTGTTAGGGTGAGGGATCATGAATGGGGGTCCCATTGGTGCAGGGTTTGTCTCTGGAGGGATGGGAGGAGACTCAGTGGGTGCATGATACTGATGATTACATGTTTGCAGAAGGATTTATTCCTCACTAGTGAGGAGGATCATGTGATTTGCTGGATTGTTTGGGTTGAGGTACTGTCCCACCTGAGGTGGGGGGTGTTGGGTGTCCTATTGGGTGTTTATCACACCTTGGTGTGGAATAGGATTCTGCAGCACGACAGGGGGGGTTGTTGCACGTATTGTTGTGGGGCTTGCTGAGGAGCAGGCGATGCTAGAGGATGGGGTAGATTGCCAGAGTCTTTCAACCGTTTGAAATCGACGATTTGGGGAAAATGATGAGTGTAATGACCAAACTGACCGCAAAGGGCACAAGGGAAGTTGGTTTTAACGGTATTGTTATTTCTCCCTTGACGCCTATTATTATTTCCCCCTTGGGGGTTTTGATTCCCTTGGTTTTGGTTGCCCCCAGTAGGTTGGTTTTGCTGGGGTTGATTCCCGCCTTGACCTGGGTTGTTGTTGTTCCTGTTTCTTCCTTTCTTTTTGGTATTATTCGATGGATGGGTCGGATTTTCCGTATTCAACTGTTCAAAATTTTGATATTGCTGAACGGGAGAGGGTTGAAAAAAATTCACCCTAGTATGAGGATGTGGGGGAGCCATGGGTTGTGGGGGACTAGGAAATGGAAAGTACGTATTCTTTGGGGGTAACGATCCATAAGGTACATAGGAAGGCCTGGTTCTTTCGCTAGTACTATAAGCGGAGGTAGAGGGGGTACCAGAACTCGGTTGAATAGGTGGGTGTATGGGGGGTGCCGACAGTGGCTAATTGATGGGTGGAGGCATAACAACAGGTTATGGTTGTTGATAAGGGGGTGGGGGGTAATAAGAAGTGCCCCCGTATGCCGGTGGGTATTGAGGTGTTCCATACATTGGTGGTTGTTGGGGTTGTGGACCGTGGTGAGTGGTGTTACCAATCAGTCTGTTTGCCGAGTGAGACATCCCAGGTTTGTCTTGTCCAAATGGCACAGGTTTTGGGAGATCATGAAGTATAGTGTATAAGTACCCTGACTATGCATAGATGAGGTCATACTGTTGAGCCTTACTGATGGCTTCTTCTTCTTATTGAGGGAAGGTGGAAGCTACATCCTTACCGAGGAGAGAGACAAGTGATCTAAGAAACCAGTCAAGACACTATTGTTTGGTGGTTTCTACTTTGCACAAACTACGTCACCTACACCACTCGTGAATGTGATCAGTGATTTGTGTGGCCGAGGTTTGTTTTAAATTAGAGAGTAGTTCCAGACCATTGTCGTGGTGGATTGGTAATTTGAAGAAGGTCAAAAATGATTTGGCCAAGGACTCGAAAGTCGCATGGGACCCTGATTTTTCATCTACATACCATTTGGCCGATGGGCCAGTGAGTGTGCATTGAAATAATCACAGTCTGATGGAATCATCCATAATTTTGTTGGAAGAGCACCATAGGTGAAAAGTCATGATGTAGTTGGTAGGGTCATCTCCTGCCTTTCCTTCAAATTTGGGTATGTCTGAAGGTAGTTTGGTGGGCGTTGCAGGCCATGTGGGGTCATGTAATATAGGATCATTGGTGAGTTTTCTTAGATCTGGTATGTTGAGAGAGGCCAAATATGGCATCTGTAGTGGGGGGGGAGGATTAGGTCCAGCCATGGTGTAAGTGTGTTGTGAACTTGACCCTCGAGGGGGGCTAGGTGGGTTGGCACTTCCCCCTTGAGAGGAAGTTGGTCCCCCGCTTTCGTGTAAAGGAGAGTGGGTGGACGGAGGACCTTGGGAAGTGGACCCAAGTAATGTGGAACCAAGCAAATCTGATCCTAAGACAGTAGCACTGACAGGAGTGTGTGAAGGTGGTGCCGATGAGTGGGCAAGACCAGACACTCCCCCTAAGATAGGAGGGAGGTTTAGCAAGCGTCGGGAACGAAGGGAATTCTCTGGGTCCCCTATGATGTCCAACTAGCTGAGTGAATGCATGCAAATGGTGGTGAGAGTAATAAAGAAACAAGAGCCTTTTGTTGCAAAATTTTGAACTTTACACAATATATATATCCAAATCAAAATGTAGTCAGAAGTGCATCACATAAAGTGGTTTTGAAAAAGAAGCATATATGTGGATAAGTGGGTTTTGTCCACGTGGGGAATCAAAGAAAAAAAATGCTCATGTCCCAAAAGACGTAACGTCCTTCCTCTCAAATAGCACTGGACCTTCCAATAGTACTCAACAGTGGGGTGTGATGTCACCGGAAGAGAAACTAGTGAAGGATGAAATAATTGGTTATAATGAGGGGTAAAGGTGGCATATCCCGAAAGAGCTGGCGATATTTCCTAATAGCCGCACAAAATCCAATCAAGGTGCAATTGCAGCCCACAATTGCCACCTGGGTAGATGTCCTAAAATTTGGTCAGTAGGTACCTCGGTCAAAGTGCGACATTTAGATTTTCGGCCTAAGAAATGGGTCACGGGCTGGATCCCGTCCAAGAGGTGGGTGCCTCAAGGGGGGACACACAGAACAACTGGACCTCGGCCTTCGACCCTTCATGGGTATCTCCCTGCCTTATGGTGTTAGGAACACTTGACTTGGAGGATTTTTAGTTCCCTATTTGACAACTTCTATGGTTTTGACAATGTGAGAACCAGATAACGGGGAGTTATTTGGATGCCTATCCCCGAAATCCTATCTAGACTAAAAAATTTCTTTTGGCACCTCCTGTGGAGGAAAACTTAGTGAGTTTTTAGAAAATTTTTAGATGTAGTTGTTTTGAGAGGTTGGGGGTGTGAACCAACCTCATTGAATTTAAATGGGAGTGGATAGTTTCATCAAGAAAAGGGTGGGGCATTTTGGAATCCCTTTGGAGGAAACTTACTTTGACCTCCATGTTTCAAGAAGAAACTATGTGAGTGATAAGTGACTTTTGTGTGCGAATGAGTGAAAGTGTGCCAATTTTTAGTGAATTAGGTGTCACCTTGCTACATGTGGACTTCGCTTGGTCCTTACAAGTGTTGATTACCTAATTAACTAAGTGCCTTTGGTACAACCTTGCGTAATTCAAAAGTCCCTAGGAA
>ML859807.1:6044-17873 GCA_009831015.1 Picea engelmannii
AACCCTCTAGTTTTGGTTTTATGCTTTATCTTTCAGCTAGCCGTTTTTCCATTCCAGTTAAGGAAGGAGGAGAGAGCATGAGGCCTTGCCATAGCAACACCGGAGTGAGCCTCTCTCCCCTAGGGTTTTGATTTCGAGGCCTTGCCTTAGCAACACCTCTTAACTTCTCCCTCTAATCCTTAGCCATTTTGATTCTTCCCTCCTTCAACCCTTGCGTCCTTCACTATTGACTCTATTTAACCCTAAGGCACTGATCCTAAGACCTCATGCGTTGAAGTGAACCTCATCAAAACTATTCTCAACACTTTGAATCAAACCCTAACCTAACTAACCCTAGCCTACATCTAATATTTTAACCCTATATGTTGTCGTTTTCTCCTGCTATTAACACCTTGGTGCAGCAAACGTTTTGTTTTATAAGCAATTGAATGGTGAATAAAGGCATTAATTGAATGAAGTGTTGATTTATTGCATTAAATGCCATATCGTTCCAGTATTTATTGGTGAAGTGACATAGTTTTGTTTGCTATTTATAAACATTGACTTCATCAATATTTATTGCTAAATTGCCTATATATTTATCAGATAGTCATCTATTTATATGAAGTACTAACCCATTGAACTAGCTTGCATATATCAGTTTGTTGTTGCTTTGTTCCAGGCAGGTGTACTTCTTTTGGGGTTTTACTTTATTATTGGTTGTTTAGCCAGGACTATCGGCTTGGTGGTGACTTGTGAGGGGAAATAATATTACTTAGCCATAAGCCTTTGCCTTCTCAAAACCCCAGGTCACCGGGGACGTCTCCCCTGGGCCTTACCTCCCTAAATAGAAAGAGCCATCCCATTGAGGTGACAGTGGTGGGATTGGTTCGGTTACGCCAGTTTGACCTTCTTTCATCCGTCTATTACCCTAACTACAAACTATGTGATAACATTTTGGCGTCATTGTCGGGGAACACGGAGTCAAACCTTCCTCAAGACAACTTTTCGGTAAGCCTTGCCTCTAGAGTCTTTATCTTACAAGCTTATTTGGTGACTCCACTTAGGGTGTTTTCCCTTATCTTTTGATAGTTTCAAGAAAATTATCTGGCGACTCCACTGATGACAAATCCAACTATGACTTCACAATGGGACCCGGGAAACTACAAGCCCTTAGACATGAGTAACATCCTGGGGTACCCTCTACAAATGCCCTTTGAATACAGAAATTTGCTCCCTAGATTCACTGGTGGTGATAGGGAGAGAGTTGACTATCACATGGGAAATTTCTAGAATTTCTTCCTATCCCACCCTGTTGATGACTATGCTGAAGACGTGGTCATGAAACTTTTCTCTGCCACTCTTTATTGCAATGCTAAAGAATGGTATGATAACCTCCCTGATGTCAGCATTACAACTATGGAGCAATTTGAGCAAACCTTTCTCGAGAGATGGGGTATCCAGCTAGAAGACATCCCAGTACTATTAAAGAAACTCGAGAATATAAAGCAAGCTAAGGATGAAACTGTCAGAAAATTCCAGGATAGATTTGAGAACATGCTATATCAAATTCCTAAAGGACATCATCCCGAGGAGAGATATCTTGTCCATCTCTTTACTCGTGCACTTTTGGGATATCTGAGTTTTCCCCTTGATAACAGAGCCCCAAGGACGCTCGATGAAGCCTACAACATGGCTGCAATGATTGAGGAGAAGATCTCCTTGTCTGAGATAAGATGCCTCTTTACCTCAGGTACTCTCAATACGGAGAGTTTGTTTGCCCTTGAGAACTTCATTGTTGATTTACAAAAGGAAGGGGAACAAACCACAGACCAACAAGGGATTGTTGAAGACACAGTTGAGGAGCTGGAACCCGATGACGAAGTATCAACATGCCCTCTTCCACTTGATGAAGCGATCTACAAGCCTTCTCCACCTGCACAACAACAACATGATGAGGTTAGTTTCTTTCCTTTTCAGGATTTTGATGATACTTTGTTTCATGATTCAGAGAGTGATGGAGAAATGGAATCCCCAAACAAAGAGCATCTTCCTTGCTGCACAACCAAAGATGAAGGGGCTACTCATGACGATAAGACAGTAATGCATGTTAAAGATACCCAAGTCCTCGAAGCTCCTACACAAGAAGAAAAGTAAGTTACCCTCCTCTCCAAGATTTCGGTAATTGTCTACTTTATGATTTGGGAAAAGAGGAGGAAATGGGTGAGCTTTTGAATATTTTGAACCCTCCATGTTATGATACTGATACTGACATAGTTGATTTTGATGAGTTCATACATGTTGGGAGACATAGGTGGGATGCAGTTGGTTATGATACGGATCCCATCTATGACATAAGGAATCATCTCCAAGTGTTGCCTTTGCAATTATCACAGCGAGCTCTTGACCAATGGCAACAAGGAGATGAGATTTTTGCCGATGCCCCCCAAGCACCCAAGGTTGACCAAGTACATTATTTGCCTGATGATTTTTGGTCTTACCTTGAGGCCTTTGATGAATACTCCTCCGAGCACTCAGATTTACCCTATGAAAATGATTATCAACCACCACTACGCTGGGGTTTTGATAGAAGTAAGAATATTGTTTGCCTGAAGAAGGATTCTCATGACCTTTTTCCCCAACCACCTCTTGTTGCCTTACCTTGTTGTATCATTAAAGGTGTAGTTGGAGATTATATCTTTTATAATGAGTTTCCTCTGAAGCAAACCCGAGAATCCAAGGGTTGGTTGAAAACTACAGATTTGAGTCCATCATCTCAGTTTTTTAAATTTCCCTTGAGAGTTTGCCAGTCATTTGCTAGATCTTTGTCAATCCCTTCTCGAGCTTCGGACTATGAAGACGTCCTAGGTAGCCAGTCAGCCAATCCTTTGAGTCAGGGTTCTGAACCTTGGACTATTCATGACCCCTTCCTAAAGTGGATTGAGTACTTCCCTCAAAGACTGACTTGGCACAATTTTATCCCTCCCACCCGCCTCCATCAGTTAGAGTTTGTGATTTCCGATGATATGATATACGTTCTAACCCATGTCATTTTTGTGCTTGATTTATCACTATTTTGGTCTATGAGGAAGCACAAAGGCAGGTATTATGGGACGTTGCTGGATTGGCTTCACTGGTTGTTTGACTACATCCAGCATCTAGCCAACAGGTAGGTACAGGTAAGTAGTTTGTTTCACATTCACCTTTATTGATTGTTTTATTTCAGTCTATATATATCTATCTATGCTAGGGTAGCATTACCACCCCAATTTTGTTACTGATACTTCTATTGAGCTTGAGCAGGTCAATAGGTTATGCCAGAGATGTTGAGGTTCTCATGCGCTCTACAGTGAGCACATGTCCCCGAGTTGGAGCCAGATGTTATCACCCACTTTCAGGGATAACTAGGAGATCATGTCTCGAGGCCCACATGTCCTAGACATGGAGTACCGAGAGCAGGATTGACTTTAGCATGGCCCTAGAGGGCCCACCTTTTCTTTCTTCCAGCACCTTTATCTTGTCAGCAGCAGCAGCATCCACCACCATCGGCTTGGTCCTGTGTCAGAGAAGATTCTTGCTCCATGAGGTAATTAGTCCGGGTATCATGGTATGTGTCACTTTGATCATCAAAACCATTGAATGTATGCATCTGATTCCTTTTATTTTTGACAACTGCTTGGATCTTACACTTTCCCACTTGACCATGTTTGGGGGGATTGACAGGGTGCCCTAGCAAGCCTGTATATGTGGGTTTTGGATTGCCACTGGGGGGAATTTCTGAAAATCCATCATCCGCTCCCCTCATAGTACCACTTTTCCATCTTGTTTCCTGCTCACCTATCCCATTCCACTTGTCCAAACATTGGGTTGACCTATTTCCAGGATTGCACCTTATCTCGTGAGAAGGGGTTAAAGGCCCAGAAGGTAAAAGCAAGCTGGTAAAAGATAAAAGCCTAAAATTAAAACCTCGAGATGCTTTGCCCAGGGATCCCCGAGAAAGAAATAAAAATCTTCTCCGCAAGAAACAAGAGGGACCCGAAAAAATAATAAAACAAGGCCTAACCAGAGGATAGGGGGTCTCATCACGAGCCAGCCTATTAGGTCCATGGGTATCTAACAGTATGACATTGCCATTAGCTGGTCACCGCGCCAGGGAAGTGACTCTTGGTTGCTTGGCCAAGAGAAAGGGGGTCTAATCACGAGCCAGCCTTCTCATTTCTGTGAAAATACTTGTGGGTAACGCTGTCACCACTGGTCACCACGCCAGGGCAGTGTCCCCTGATTAGCTCCTGAACAAAAAAAATAAATAAAAGAATAAAAGAATGAAGAATAAAAGGCAAGAATGGGTTTGGAAAAAATGCATCCATGACAGGTACAACTCGCCTTCTACAAAGGCACCTACAGGTAACATTTTTTTGCATCCTTGGCCCTCACTGCACCCACATGTTTGGACATCCCCTGACCATATCACCCACTTACATGGCTTGGATGAGGTTTCTTCCGAGAAATTTCCTTCTTCTGTGGACACTAGCCCAATAGGACACCTTGTCCTTTTCTCCAGACTTGTATTGTAGGCTTGTGTAACGTCTTTGAGCTGTTAACTGATGTATTAGGGATTTTATGCACATGTTTAATAATATTGATGATGAGATGTGATTGACATTGCTATGATCCTTGTGACTGATGAGCCCATGGAGGACGCAGCTTTTGATGTGCAGGACCATACTAGACGGACAGGTACCATTTTGGACCAGTAAACATGGGGAGATGATCAGTTCAGAGTCCAGACCTCCATGGGATTGAAGAGCCCATCAGGTGGGTGTTGAGACCCCATCAGGGGGTAGAGACAGGATAGAGATTGATCAGAGGCTTTGCACAGGAGAAGAAGAGGACGTTCCACCAGAGGCACCCCGACAAAGCTTGACCTAGGGGGGTTGAGCCCTTTTCAGTGTAACGTTGGCCTTGGAAGGCCTGGGACGTCACCCTTGATGACCATGACGTCATCCAGCCTATTGGACGTCTTGGGAGGCAAACTGGGCAGCAGTGGCACGTGTGGCAGGTTGGAGAAGCCCAAGGAGGGATAATGTTTTGCTCCAGGATGCTTCATTTGCCCTAGAAGGGGCTAGCGCCCCCCTTAGACGGGCTTTTTATCTCTTTTCAACATAACTAGGGTTTTAATTTGACAATTTAATGTAAAAACAATATAATTTGGTATTTTGGCCTTGTCGGCCTTTTACATGACCTAAAATGTAAAATTAGGTCATGGTACTGTATAAATGAGGGATTTTTACCTTCATTTTTTCATCACAACTTACACACTCCATAAGGAGGTCTGAAATTTGCGCCATCTCTTGGGCTATTGGCTGATTTTAGTGATGCGCACTTGTTGAAGGAGGATTATTTTGACATGTTTTGGCATTTCTCTTGAAGGAAGGTGTTACAACTAGGGTTTGCATTGATATTTTCTTGGTGAATTGTAAGTATTTTTCTGCAAAACTTCTTGAATGAATGGTTGTAGTTTAATTTCTTGCATATGTTTATGATTTTGCTGAACAAAACCCTAGGTGACAAGCACACAAGTAGGTCCTTGTCTCATGTCCCCTTTGAGAGAAATTTTCAACCATTGATAGAGAAGAGAGAGCCTAGCCATAGCTACACCCTCTTTTTCTCTTCATTTATTGCTAGCCGTACTATCTAGAGGCCAAGAAGAGAGACGTCTTAAGCCTAGGTCTACTACACTTAGAGTCGTTTTCTCTAGGGTTTGTTGAAAAGGCCTTGTTGTAGCAACACCTTGCTTCACCAAACCCTCTAGTTTTGGTTTTATGCTTTATCTTTCAGCTAGCCGTTTTGCCATTCCAGTTAAGAAAGGAGGAGAGAGCACGAGGCCTTGCCATAGCAACACCGGAGTGAGCCTCTCTCCTCTAGGGTTTTGATTTCGAGGCCTTGCCTTAGCAACACCTCCTAACTTCTCCCTCTAGTCCTTAGCCGTTTTGATTCTTGCCTCCTTCAACCCTTGCTTCCTTCACTATTGACTCCATTTAACCCTAAGGCACTGATCCTAAGACCTCATGCGTTGAAGTGAACCTCATCAAAACTACTCTCAACACTTTGAATCAAACCCTAACGTAACTAACCCTAGCCTAGATCTAACATTTTAACCCTATATGTTGTCGTTTTCTCCTGCTATTAACACCTTGGTGCAGCAAACGTTTTGTTTTATAAGCAATTGAATGGTGAATAAAGGTATTAATTGAATGAAGTGTTGATTTATTGCATTAAATGCCATATCGTTCCAGTATTTATTGGTGAAGTGACATAGTTTTTATTGCTATTTATAAACATTGACTTCATCAATATTTATTGCTAAATTGCCTATATATTTATCAGATAGTCATCTATTTATATGAAGTACTAACCCATTGAACTAGCTTGCATATATCAGTTTGTTGTTGATTTGTTCTAGGCATGTGTACTTATTTTGGGGTTTTACTTTATTATTGGTTGTTTAGCCAGGACTATCTGCTCGGTGGTGACTTGTGAGGGGGAATAATATTACTTAGCCATAAGCCTTTGCCTTCTCAAAACCCCAGGTCACCGGGGACGTCTCCCCTAGGCCTTACCTCCCTAAATAGAAAGAGCCATCCCATTGAGATGACAGTGGTGGGATTGGTTCGGTTACGCCAATTTGACCTTCTTTCATCCGACAATTACCCTAACTACAAACTATGCGATAACAAGGCCCAAAGGGTAAAAGTAGCTTGTAAGAGTTAAAATCCAAAATAAAACCTTTGAGATGATTTGCCCAGGGATTCCCGATAAAGCAATAAAAGGCTTCTCAATAAGAAAAGGGGACCTGTAAGATAAAATAAAACTCAAGGTCTAGTTGGTGGATGGGAGGTCTCATCATGAGCCGACTTATTAAGTCCATGGGCATGTAGCGGTATGACACTACCATATATCTGGTCACCAAACCAGGGTAGTGGATCTTGGTGGCATAGCCAAGAGAAAGGGGGTCTCGTCACGAGCCAGCCTTCTCATTTCCGTGAAGTGCTTGTGGGTAACACTGTCACCACTGGTCACCACGCCAGGACAATGTCCCCCAACTATTCACTTGAAAAGAAAAAGCAATAAGACAAAGAATAAAAGGCATTGAATGGGCTACGAAACAATGGAATCCATGACAAGGTGCAGCCCGCCCTCTATAGCAGCACCCATAGGCAAGATCTACATTTCCCTGTTATCACTGCACCCTTTGCCCCAACATTCCCCCTGCACCATTTGACACACTTACATGATCTGGATTTGTCTTCACCTCAGAAACACCCCAAACTTGAGGAGGATTATCCCAATAGGACATCCTGAGACCCTCTCCAAACCTGACTTGTTAAACTACATAACATCTTTGACCATTTGTCTGGGTAAAGGGGGGTTTGATGCACATGTTTGGGTAATTTGATTATTGGATGTGATTGATATTGCTATGATCCTTGTGACTTATGAGCCCATGGAGCGCGTACTTGTTGCTGCAAGACCATGCCCGATGGTCAGGTACATATGGGGAGATGATTAGCTCGGACCTCCATGGGGCTGAAATCTCAGCAGATAGATGTTGTGACCCCAACCAGGGGCAGAGAGACACCAGAGGATGGCACCAAGAAGAAAGAGGATGGCACCAAGAAGAAAGAAGGATGTTTTTCCCTAGACACTCTGGCAAGCCTAGACCCAGGGGGGGTCTTTCCCTTCCACCATGACATTTGCCCTTGAAGACCCTTGACATCATCATGTTGACTCTTGACGTCATCCAGTTAGGGTTTGGCACGTGTGGCAGCATTTGAGGCCTCTGGAGGCCAAGCGTTTTGCATTTGAGGCCTAGCGTTCCATGTTGGGGGTCTAACATCACCCTAGAAGGATATGACGTCATCCCTAAAGTGAAATTAGGGTTTTAATTATTGATTTTATGTAAAAAATGGATTTTTGATGTAAATTGGCCATGTCGGCCTTTTATGACCTAAAAGATAATTAAAGGTCATTGATATTGTATAAATAAGAGATAAAAGTCTCATATTTTTCATCATTCACTCATCACACAAGTGGTGGTCTGAAATTCAGCCCTCTTTAAGGGTTATTGGCTGAAATCTAGTGGTGCGCACTTTTTGGAGGAGGCAATTCTTGGTGTATTTTAGCAAGTTTTCATGTGGAGGATCTTCAACTAGGGTTTATGCTTGATTATTCTTGGTGAAGTAAGTGGAAAATCTGCATTTCTTTATTGTGAATGAATGTTTATGGTTAATTTACTTGTTTCATGTCTAAGATTATAAAATTGCTTGCTTGAAACCCTAGGAGAAAGACATATGTTACTATCTTTTTCTCTATAGTCTTCCACTTGCTAAAATTTCTTGAAAGGAACCTATCTAAGTAGATACTAGAGCCCTACCATTGTAGCACTCTAGTAACCCTACTTCCTTGCCCATTGCATGTTTTATTTCAATTTGTCTAAGGAAAAGAGAAATCGCTACGACCTAACTTTTGTTACTTCCTAACGATTGTCTCTAGGAGTTGGATTTTTTAGGCCTTGGGCTACCAACACCTGTCTCATCCTCTCCATCCCCTTTGACTAAACATTATCATTGTTATTTTCCTCTAATATTTGTTGCTGCCATTAGTGACTCCATTTACCCTATAAAGGCACTAATCTACCACTTGCAAGTGTTAATTGATCACACAAACACTCACACTTTTATCCTTGAAGTTTTTACTAACATTTGCTAACCTTAAACTAAACTAACTCCCAAGCTAACTTGATGCTGTAGCAAAACATTGCTACAGCCATAAAAGCATACATTGATTGGATACATTTCTCTACATAACTTGCACTTAACTCATTCAAAACTCAATTGTGATAATTGCTAGTCAATCTGCTAGGTAAGTGTTAACTTTGTATGGTGTTTTTTTGTACTTTTGACCATTAGAATTTGCTGTTGTTGCAAAAGATTGCTACAGCCATCTAACTCCAGCAAATTCTCTGCAAAAGTGATATTAAAAGCTAGCTAAACATTGCCAACTTTGCTTGTGACAATTTATTATCAATTTGCCTAGTCAAAGTTACTTTTTCTTGTCTTTTTCAAGCAATTTCAAGGCATAACTTGTGGCTGTTGTAAAATATCAATTGTTGTTATAAACTGTTGCATTGCTGCAAATTCATATCAGCTAGCTTACTTTTTGAAGGTTTATTTTTTTACGAGGCACTAACAATCATTTTGGTACTTGGAAAGTGCCCATTTTTTCCTTGTTGTCTTGTTCTGGGCAGGTACACAATATTATCTATTTGCTTCATCTTTACAAGAGATAAAGAAACCTTGATTGGAGTGATTTGTGAGAGGGGAAGGATTTCCTTGTGATTACTTGTCTTAGCCTTCTCAAACCCCCCAGGTCATCGGGGACGTCTCCCCTGGGGTAGTCTTGGTATACTCCTAAATAGAAAGGGATCTCCTATTAAGGTGACAGTGATAGGTTATTCCTAGTTACGCCAATTCTGTATCCACTTGCCATGGGATTTTGGGCAAGTACAAATTGTGCGATAATAGTATCCACCACTTTACATTGCTTCCGAAAGACGATGGGTCTTTCTCCATGAGGTACAAATCAGGTATTGTGGTAAGTGTCACTTTAATATTTCAAGCATTTGAATATGTTGCATTTAAAGTTGTTTTTTATTATAGAATGTTTGCTTGGAAGTTATGTTCTTTGCCCTGTTTCACCTTGGTGGTTGACATTGCGCCCTAGTAAGTTGTCACCCTTAGGGATGGGTTTCCTACTAGGAGGTCTCCTTAACAAGTCATTGTGCCACTATTGATCATACTTATCATTTTTCATCACTTCACCCTTTGTTCGTCTCCTTATCTTTTGGGATTTTCGGGTGTATGACCCAAGAAGGGATTGTACCTCATTTCATGGGAAGAATGGGTTGAAGGCCCAAAGGTTTATAGCTGGAAAAAGATAAAATCCAATCATAAACCTTCTAGAAGCTCGCCCAGGGATCCTGAGGACAATGGAATGTCTCTCATAAGAAACTGATGGGACCCGTAAAAAATAACAATATAAAAATGCCAACCAAGGTAGAGCGTGTGTGGGCAATGTTTTTCATGCTTAGGTAGAAGTCTCACACATTGTCTTCAACTTGGGGAAGCATAATGTGACCAGGGTAGAGTCAAGGTGGACAATGTTTTTCATGCTTAGGTAGAAGCCCCACCTTGGTTTCAACCTATAAACATCTTAAAAAACAAAAGGCAATAATTGGGCTTGGAATATGGATGCATTGAAAAGGAAGGTGCAACACACACTCTACAAAGGCACCCGTAAATGAAAAAATACAAACCCTTGTATGTCATGAACCCCATGCCCAATTTTTTTAACTCCCATCCGCTTCATCTTCTCCACGTGACTTAGAGAGGTCTCCACTTAGGAAACATTCCTTGACTTAAGAAATGATTCACCCAATAGGTCACTTTGTCAAACCTCCCATACCTAAACTTGGAAAATTGCATAGGGTCTTTGAGCACCTATTTAATTTGATGAGGTAGTTTTTGATGTACATGCTTGAATGGCTCTTATATTAAATGTGATTTTACTTTCCATGATGCTTTGACTTGAGATCCTTGGAGAGCACACTTGCTTGTCTTTGCAGGACCTTGGCTGGTGGACGATTTGGAGGAACAAGCCCAGCTTGGGCGTTCATTGGGACAAGAAGCCCACAGGTTGGATGACATGGCCCGCACACCGGATGATGATTGTAGCCTTTGGAGGTAGGAGAGGACACCTAGAACAGTGACACCTAGCCTTCTTCCAGCCCAATCACCTCAAGAAAGATGCCAACAGTAGATAGGGTGATGGCAAGAACAACCCAGGTGCCCGAATCTCCAATATCCCTCTCAAACCCTGTAGATCTGAACTCATCCACTAAATGGTGCGCCCCACTGGATGACTGAAACCCTAATAATTCGGCCTCTCTCCTAGAGACCTCCAACAACTCCACCAATCCACTAGAATGATAGATCGGGGCACCTCAATGAATACGCAAGTGCTCAAATCATCAAAATACCTGCTAGATCCTTAGATCTATCTACCCTCCAAATAATGGTGTGCCCTCCTCTTGGGAAATCGCCCCACTGTCAATACAAATAAACCTGCCACTGAAATGCCTCCGGAAACCACCAAAAATGATGCTAGGAGACCTGCAAGGAAAACCCAATACCTGGAATTCTCGAAATCACTTCTCCTCAGCTAGGACGAATCCTCCCTCAATGAATGGTGCGCCCCTCTTGCTGGAAACCCTAGTTGGTGCGCCCTCTCTCTCTCTGCCCTGCAACTGATGTAGAATCCTCCTCCAACTGAGTAGATATGGAACTAGAATGGTGTGGGAGAGTATTGCATCTTCGAGACCAACCTTGGGACAAGCTAGGTGGAATCTTTCACCACCGAATCGTCCTCTAGGGTTTGTTAAGTCAAAACCCTCAAAACCCCCAATGTTGGGCTCACTAGCTAAAAGCCAGATATCAAAATAAGATCATACATGAATGAATGAGAAGAGGCCCTTGCCTTTCCTTTATACTTTTGGCTCACCTTGTCCCTCCAAAGTGGCTTTCATTTTATTAATATTTAATTAATTAATTAAATCACTTTAATTAATTAATTAACCTTTTTACCTCTGGAAAAGCTCCTTATCTCTCCTTGTGGCTTCCCTGGCCACTGAAAGTCACTTCTAGCCATCCCATCCTGTAGTGTTGCTCCTCCCAATTCCAATGAGCTATTACACTGAGAGGTTCCTCCAAGTAATGTGCCCAAAATGACCTC
>ML859808.1:14312-25246 GCA_009831015.1 Picea engelmannii
AAAACTTCCTTATCATAAATAGCTTATACAATGTTCAAGAGATAACTCAAACCAATATAGATAGTCCTCCCCAAGAGATGCGCCACTCTTCTTCTCCTCTCTCTAACTGGTAATTGCAGCTTGCCTCATAAGATAATGAGCAACCGAGTCGTGTGTTTTAAAGTGAGGCGCTAGCCTCCTATATATACAAGACTGGCACGTGTGAAAGGGTTTCACTGGCAGGGCCGACCTCTCACTCTGGGTGGGTAAACCCACCTTTAATTAATTATGGGTCTTCAATAATAACTGTTGGGACCGACTTCTTATTCTGCCTATTACAATTGTCTGATGACCAATTCTCAAAAGGGGATTTGGTCCTAATACAATTACAGACATGATTAATCCACAATGGGGATTAATCCTAATAATAAAATAACAATAATAATAAGAATGCTCTTCGCAGTTACATTATTTCCACAGATTTTCATCTCTCTCTCTCTCTCTCTTTCTTGTCCATCTTTCATCCATTCTTTGGCTCTTAGGGTTTTGGAGCAAGTATTTCTCCAGGATCCATTTTTGGGTAATAAAAGAGAAACTTTGGAGGATCATTTGAAGAGCAACGAGTATTTTTGTTCTTGCTACATATGAGGTAATATTGTTATAATTTGGTATGGTGATTTCATAGAAGAGATTCTTAGGTAAAGTGTTTTACTTGGGTAGATCTAGCAATGAGTATTCTTGTTAGTCTATATATGTGGATTTGCTTAATGGGTGCAAGTATTTCATTTCATTAGCATATTCAGCCATATTATCTTCTTGTATGCATATTATTGTGCCAAGTTTTGCAGGTTTGGCTTCAAGGGTTTTATTGGGAATGCCTCAAGGAAGAGTCCTTCCTTAAAACACATATAAACTCCTTCTTTTCCACTCTTTAATCATTCTTTCATTGTTGTTCATCCATGCTCTATTTAAGCTAGCTTAACATAGTAGATTGATCACTTGAATCATATTTTATCATAAATTTTTAAGGAGAAAATTTTCTGTCCTAAAAACATAAATTTTTCTTCACATTGTTGGTTGTGTAGTTTTTCCAGCAAGCATAGCTTGCTAGTTTTTGCAGGTTTTCAACAAGTTGAGGGGGTTAAGTTGCCTTAAAATAGCCACACAACACTCCAAGACCCTTCTCTTCAAGTGGGTAACAAATCTCAACCTCTCTTTTCCATTTTCTAGCTTCTTGTGCATAGATCTACTCTCTTTTGCTGATTTTTAGTTGCTCATAAGCTTGGGAGGAGAATTGGTGTGGCCTACCTCCCACGTGTGAGCTTAGGATAGCTTAAGGTTAGTTCAAATTTCATTTTTTCCATTTTCAAGCATCTTCTAAGCTAGGACGTGGGGTTTAGTGAGCATTTGTGTTGATAGTTGTTTTTCTTGCTCACTTTCCTCACAACCTCATTGGCACAATAAGGTAGGCTTGCCTCCACCTTCTGCCATTGAGTTGCTTAGCTAGGTTCTCATTTTTCTTGCAAGCTTATCTATCTTAAATAATTGCCTACATCTTGGGAGAGAAACCCCCAAAAACGTAAGTCTAGGACTAGTAATGTGTTATTGATCTTTTCTAATGCTTTGAAGGTGAAAATATTCTAGATCTAGATCTTATCACATCACATCTTAGTGCTTAGCTTAAGCCCTTGGGGTATAATCAACTTGCCTTCTCGGGGATCCCTAGGCGAAGCATCTCGAGGTTTCTTTTTTAGGCTTTTATCTTTTACCAATTGCTTTTACCTTCTGAGCCTTTAGCCCCTTCTTCCCACAAGATAAGGTGCAACCCTACAAACAGGTCAATCCAATGCCCGGACAAGGGGAATGGGATAAGTGAGTGGGAGATAAGATGAAAGAGTGGTGCTATGACGAGAACGAATGATGGCTCTTCAGAAATCCTCCTAGTGGCAAACCAAGACCTATGGGCACAAGCTTGCTAGAGCACCCTGTCAATCTCCCCAAGCATGGTCAAGTGGGCTAATGTAAGATCCAAGCAGTTGTCAGAGATAAAAGGAATCAGATGCATATATTTAAAGGTTTTAATAATGAAAAGTGACACATACCATGATACCTGGACCAATTACCTCATGGAGCAAGAACCTCCTCCGATACAAGACCAAGCCGAAGGTGATTGATGTTGCTGTTGCTGAAAAGACGAATCTGATGAGAGAAGAAAAGGATGGGCCCTCCAAGGCTATGCTCGGGTCAATCCTGCTCTCGGTACTCCATGTCTAGGACTTGTGGGCCTCGAGACATGATCTCCCAGTTATCTCTAGAAATTGGGGATAACATCTGGCTCCAACTCGGGGACATGTACTCATCGTAGAGCAGATGAGAACCTCAGCATCTCTGGCATAACCTACAGACCTGCTCAATCTCGATAGGGGTATTAGTAACAAAAATGGGGCGGTAATGCCACCCCAACATACATAGATATATATATAAGCTGAAAGAAAACAATCAATAATGCAAATGTAAAACAAATTACCTACCTTTACCTACCTGTTGGCTGGATATTCGATGTAGTCAAACGACTAGTGTAGCCAATCCAACAATGTCCCATGATACCTGCCCTTGTGCTTCATCATAAACCAAAATAGTGATAAATCAAGCACAAAAATGTCATGAGTTAGAATATATATCATATCATCGGAAATCTCAAAGTCTAACTCATGGAGGCGGGTGGGAGGGATGAAATCCTGCCAAGTCAATCTCTGAGGAAAGTACTCAATCTGTTTCAGGAAAGGGTCAAGAAAAGTCCAAGGTTTAGAACACTGACTCAAAAGGTCGGCACACTGGCTACCTAAGATGTTTTCATACTGTGAAGTCTGGGAAGGGATTGACAAAGATCTGGCAGATGACTGGCAAACTATCAAGGGAAAGTTGACAAACTGAGATAACAAACTTGCAGTACCCAACCAACCCTTGGAGTCTAGGGTTTGCCTAAGAGGAAACTCAACATTAAAAATATACTTCCCAACTACACCTTTAGTGGAAAAGCACGGTAAAGTAATAACAGGTAGCTGGAGAATGAGAATCCTTCTTTAGGCAAAAAATGTCTTTACTCTTATCAAAATCCGAGCATAGTGGCAGTTGATAGTCATCTTCATAGGGTAAATCTAAGTGCTCGGAGGAGTACTCATCAAAGGCCTCAAGGTAAGACTGAAAATCATCAGGGAAATACTGTACTTGGTCAACCTTGGGTGTTTGTGGAGAGCCAGTAAAAATCTCATCTCCTTGTTGCCATTGGTCAAGAGCTTCTTGTGATAATTGTAAAGGCAACACTCGGAGATGACTCTTTATGTCATAGATGGGATCCATATCATAACTAACCGCATCCCACCTACGTCTCCCAACATGTATGAACTCGTCAAAATCAGCTATGTCAGTATCAGTATCATAACATGGAGGAGTCAAAACATTCAATACTTCTGTACTCTCTGTGTCATAAGGTAAAGAACCACTGAAAATGTGGAAGGGGGAATAATTCACCTTGCTTAATCCTTCCTGTGCAAGAGCTTCAAGTATTTGGATAGCTTCATCTAGTGGAAGATCTGCCTCTACATCTTCAGTCTTGAGACATAGGGGATCTAGCTTGTCCAAGGGTTCCGTTTCTTCTTCACTCTCTGAGTCATAGAACAAGGTATCATCAAAAAACTGGAAAGGAAAATGACTTACCTCATTCTCTTCATCTTGTGCAGGAGGGACAGGATCTTGGAGAGCTTCATTAGACTGAGGAGCAGTTACCGGTGCTTCATCCTCATAATTCACTTCTCTAGTTATATCTTTGCTGCATTCTATTGGATTATGGGAGAGGTCTTGCTCCTCTTCAAGGGGTTGATAATGGTCTTCATAAACCTCGTCTTTTATATCAGAGGATTCTTGGTATTGATCATGATATGCTTTCTTGAGGTCTTCTACAATCTCAGTGGTGAATCCTTTGTGATCTAAGGCTACCATGAGGTTTTGAAGGACATCTTCATACGTTTGGCAATGTGGCTTAGTAAGGTCTATAAACCTACTAATGAGGTGTATGAAAGATAATATACCCCTGTCCTTGCAACAACTGTTAAAACAATCTTGTAAGTAGGATAGCAGAGTGAGTAAGAACAATTTTGATAAGAGAATCCTCTCCCAGCTTTATCTCGCTCAAATACTCCAAAAAATTTATGATGTGAGGAGTTGGGAGGCCCAAAAACATTGGAGAGTTGTTTAGCCATTTTGTATCAAAGTAATTTGGGTATCCTTGAAAACTTATGAAATCAATACTCGGATACATCTGTTCCCAGTGTGCCATGATCCCATAACTTGGAAATATCACAGAAAGTAAGGTGGCACCCTGAGAAATATTAGTGGAGTCACGAGATAATTTTCCCGAAACTATCAAAAAATAAGCAAAAGAACCCTAGTGGAGTCGCCAGGTAAGCTTGTAAGATAAGGCTCTCTAGGCAAGGATTACCAAAAAGGTTTGTCGTTTGAGGAGAATTGACTCAGTGTTCCCCGCCAACGATGCCAAAATTTTATCGCACAGTTTGTAGCTAGGTCAAATGTCTATAAGATAGAAGGCCAAACTGGCGTAACAGGAACCTATCCCACCCAATGTCACCACGATGGGGAGGTTCTTTCTCTTTAGGGAGGTTAGGCCCAAGGGAGACATCCCCGGTGACCTGGAGTTTTGAAGAGGCAAAAGTTAAAAGGACAAAGGTAAAGTTCCCCCTTCACAGGTCACCACCAAAATAGATAGTCCCGGCTAGACAACCAATAATGAAGTGAAGCCCCAAAGAAGAACACCTGCCCGGAACAAAGCAACAACAAACCAGTATATGCAAGCTATAATTCAATGGGTTAGTACTTCATAAGACTATCTGATATCAATATATAAGCAATTATAACAATAAATATTGATGAAGTCAATGTTTGTTAATACAGTAATGAAATAATATCCCTCCACCAATAAATATCAAGATGATGTAGCAATCAATGTATCCAATCAATCTCTCATTCAATAAGTTCTTTAAACATCATTTAATTGCTTATAAAATGAAACGTTGCTGTGTCAAGATGAAATAACCAAGGGTGACGTCAGCATTCCTAGGGTTAGCAGTTAATTAGGGTTTCAATCTAAGAAAGAGTTTGAGAGTTGTTTGATCACTTTCACTTCAACACTGGAGGTCTAAGATCAATGCCTTTGGGCTAAATGGAGTCAAAAAGTGAAGGACGAACAAGTTGAAGGGGACGAGATTCCAAAGGACTAGAGGGAAAGGTTTCAAGGTGCTGCTAAAGCAGGCCTCAAAGACATAACCCTAGGGGAGAGAGGCTCACTCCGGTGTTGCTAAAGCAAGGCCTCGTGTTCTCTCCTCCTTCCTGGCAAACAACTAGCTCAATGAAAAGCAAAGTCAAGACAAGAGAGTTTGAAGAGGGAGAGTGTTGCTAAGGCAAGGCTCTTTCATCAAACCCTAAAAGAAAACGGCCCTAGGTGTAGATAACCTAGGCCTGGGACGTCCTCTTCCTCTTGAAGTTTAAAGGTACGACTAGCTTAAGGGAAGAAGAAAAAAGGAGTGTGTTGAACGCCTATTCGACTAGGGGGTCAACTCCATGTGCCATGAAGATATGCATCATCAGATGCAAGTATGTTGAAGACAGTTTGGTTCTACTGGGCATTTCATGCCTCTAGCACAAAGTTTTGTAAACGAAATTTTTGCACCCCTGTATGGGTTAACAATGTAATAAGTCTGCATGGATCATAGTTAGGTCAGGTACCTTGGGATGTTTTCATTGGGAGAGTTCTTTTCACCGAGGGTTTTTTATTCTCAGGTTGTCAATTGGGCTTTTCAGCCTGGTTGATTTCCCATGAGTTTTTCCCTCACACTTGCAATAATTCCTCCAAAGTGGTGAACAACGTTCTAATGGTCTCGTCCTTTGGTAGCTATTGTTTAGGAATGATGTAAATGACCATGTTAGACATTGTAGAGAGTTTCGCAGAATTTCGTCGAGTCTAGATAGGTTTTTTTTAATTAATTAAATTTAATTAATTTTCCTAAGGTTGGAATTTTAATTATTTAATTAATTGAATGTTTTTGAGCAAATATTGTAAAAACTGGGTCTTTGGGTTTTTGATAAGGGTATTTGTGCTCAAATAAAATGGAAAGGCACCCCCTACACCCATGGACCAAGTTTCAGCTCAGTCGGACAAGTTTTTTTATGCATTTGTCCACCCGGAGTGAAAGTCAGTTAAAACAACAATTTTAATTGCTAAGTGACATTTCCGAAATGTCAAATTTTTGTAATTTTTGAGTTATTGGGTAAATGTTAAGATGGAAAAAAGCAAGAAAAGACCTCCCTAACATACCCAACCCACCTTACCACCTTCTTACACCCCCTAACTCACCCCCTCTCTCTTTGCCTCACGCCCCTAGGGGAAAATGCGCCTCCCTCACACCCAAAACCTTAGGAAAGTGACTTTACTTGTTGTGTGGGCCCCTCCCATGAGAGGTGCGCCCTTCCTAGCCTTATACCTCACCTTCTTATGGTCCCCACTTGCCATCTCACCCATCCATGTCAAGAACCCACACCAAAACCCTAAGGAGGTGCGCCCCCCTTCCTTGGGATTCACTCTTTGCTTGGAGTGCAACACTTGGAGATCATCCAAGTGCCTTCACCTTGCCTCTTGAACTATAAGTAGAGCCCTATTCCTCTCATTCACTCACCATTTTTTGAGCTAAATTTATGCTACAGGATTTTCGCCCCATCCTTTCTTGCTCTTGCCATCTCACATTCAACTCATTTTTCTCTTGAGAGCATTGGAGCAATTTGTTGTTGCAAGGCTCTCCCATTTGGATTTAATAAGAAGATTTGGAGGATTTGGAGTAATCAAGAGTATTCTGATTTGCTCTTTTCATATGAGGTGACATTGTTCTCTTATGCATTGTGTTGGGTTTGGACTAGTTTCTTGAGCAAAGTAATTTGTTTAAGTAGATCAATCAATAGTATTATGGCTGATCTATATATGTAGGATAATTGATATTGTGAAGTATTTCATCTTATTAGCTTGTTCTAGCATATTATTCTACTCCCATACCTCACGTTTTGTTTGAGTTGTGCAGATTTGCCTCTAAGGTATTGATTGGAATAGTCTCAAGAGGGGGTTTTCCCTCAACACCTTCTCACACTTCTTGCTGCTTTTTGGATCTGATTTGTTTTTTGTTCATGTTCATCATATTTCTGTAGCTAACTATCATAGATAGGTCACAAATAAATTTACATTTTACTTGGAGATTTCATGTGAAAACACAGAAAATTAACTTAACATTTTTGTGTTGTGCAACATTTCTAGCAAGCTTTTGCTTGCTAGTTTTTGCAGATTCTTACCAGGGACAAGGGGAAATGCTGCCAAAATTCACTCTCACAACATCCCCAGGAGGCTCCATTTGTTGGATAATGAATCTCTCTCATTTCTCTTTGTATCAAGCATTGTTGCAAGCCCTCGGGAAGTTCCCTTGAGGCTTGTCTTCTCTTGTTATCATTTCAGCTTGTATATTTCATTTGTTGTAAGTTTGTAATTGCCTACACCTTGGGAGAGTGATTGGCCCAGCCAACCCCCCAAAATCGTTGGGCTAGTTTAGATTTCGTTTAAGTTTTCTTCTTTTTTTTTTTGCCCCACTTGTCCACAAGGCAAGGTAGTGTGGCCACATAATAATAATAGTCATAGTATTGTTTCTTGTTTTTTTTAACCCTCTTTGGCTAACATTGGTAGGCTTGTCTCCACCTTGGCCATTGTGAGTGGTTTATCGCAATAAGTTTATGTTTATTCTTAACTAAAGTTGCCTACACCTTGGGAGAGAAATCCCCAAATCATAAGGCTAGGATGGTAGTGATGTTTTGAAGATTTAAATGTTTACATGGGTTAAAATTATCTAGAATAGTCATCACACATCTATCATTTTAAGCCCTTAATACATAGTTTCTTTTCATGCTTTACTTAGCAAGTCTTTTTCACATGTGTTTTATGGTGCTATATTTCATGGTTTAAAGTGTTGTGGAAGTAATCTTCAATCTTGCAACTCATTCATCTTTTAAGGCATTTTTCCATTCATCTATCTAAAATACATGTGAAGCATTGAAATGGTGTAGAATCTACTTTTCTTTCCTTTGGCAAGCATTTACATTTTCAGCAAGTCTTTTGTGGGATGCATGTATGGATAAGTAATAGCATCTAAAGTGATTTTTCTTTATAAGTTGGCGAGTTGTTCTTGCCTTTCACCTCATATTTTTCTTGCAAATTTATATGTTGAATGGTGAATGACATGGCTTAATAATTAACGTGTATCTTATCAACTTTCCATTCTTGTTTCAAATGTGTTTATGGTTTTAAATTTTATCTTTTGCAACACTTCATAACAGTCACTTTCAGTTTCGGTTTTGGGTATAAATCATACATTTTGGGCATCTAAAACTCCTCTAAAACATTCCAAACACACTTAAAGACTTACCCGCAAGTCATAATAACTTTTTAGACAACTTAGGACAACCTAATTCCACCATCTTCACCATCTAAAACGGGTTCGACGAAAACAACGGAGGGTAGTGGCAAGGGACTGCCCCGTGGCACTCCAGGTGGGTGTCCTCTCCGGGAAGTACTCTTACTATCAGGGCTGACCGTGGAAGCTAGGGTGGGCCTCGTTACCTTACTATCTTGAGCACCCGACAACTATTTGGCAACAATAGGAGGAGGTTTAAGGTTCCAACATTTAGATAGGGGGAGGGCAATTAAAATCTACTTAATCTTTAAACAACTCCTAACCACTTAGTCTCCTTAGACAATCCATGTTCTTGGGTATCTTTAGATGATTGTTTAGAAGTCTACCTTGCAAGTGCTTTCATTTTCATAAATCTTTGATGCAATCTTGTGGTTCAAATATCTAAGTGTTTATTTTCTTGAGCATTAAGTTTTCCAAATATTTACATCTTTGTTTTATGCTCTTGTGGTGTGATTCAAGAAGAAGTTGAGTATCCCATTTGGGAGGCATCATCTTCTTGAATCTTGAGTGCTTTAGTGGTTGCCATTGAAAAGAAGTCCAATAGAGTAAGTGTTATTGGGGCATGCTTGGCCTTATGTGATTGATCTTAAACTTTGACATTTTTTAAATCTCACACTTTGACATCTATATCTTATTTATTTGTATCTTGTGTGTATCTTGTATCTTGGTAACTTTTCTAATTATTTGTGTAAGTAATTGTATCTTTATTTGTGGGATAGCTTTAGTATCTTTTACTTGTAATCTTTTGTAATTAAACTCCCTCAAACTTAGTTGACCCCTTGCCCAACCTTAAGGCACTAGTCTTAGTTGACTTAGGGAAGGATTTGCTTGTCATAATTAATCTTGCACTTTTCATTTGCTGCCTTAGCATCATAGGCTAGTATTCCCCCCAAACCTTTTAACAAATTAAAATCAACTCCTAGAACTTTAAAGTTAAATCATATCTAGTAACTAGGGTCTACCCCCTTGGCTTCCCTAGGAGTAAGCCTAGAAGGAAGAGGTTTCAGTCAAGGTGACAATGTGGACTGTGAACCTAGGCATTATGCCTCCAAGGACACACTAAGTGAGCTGGACTTTCCTCACGTTTGCAAGTGTGTATTAGGACGGCAATAGAGTGTAGCTATGGCTAGGCTCTCTTCTTCTTCTTCAATGACTAAAAGGTTTTTCTATCAGGGGACATGAGACAATGACCTACTTGTGTGTTTGTCCCCTAGGGTTTTGATTCAACAATATTTATAAATAGATGCAAGAAATTAAACTACAACCATTCAATCAAGAAGTTTTGGAGAAAAATACTTACAGTTCATCAAGTAAATAATCATGCAAACCCTAGTTGTAAACCTTCAATAAAAACACCATAGAATGCCAAAAACCTTTTCAATATATACTGTATCAATGACCTAAATTAACTTTTAGGTCATAAAAATGGCCGACAAGACCAGAATGTCAAAATAATACTGTTTTTACATTAAATTGTCAAATTAAAACCCTAATTGAGCTGCAAAGAAGGTAAAATCCCCTTCAAGGGAGGCGCTATCCCCTTCTAGGGAAAATGAGACATCTAGGAGCAAAACGTTAGCCCCCCAGGGGCCTCTCCAACATGCCACACGTGCCATTGTTGCCCAGTTTGCCTCCAAAAATGTCCATGAAGTTGGATGATGTCAAGGTGAAGATGGGGACGTCCTAAGCCTTCCAAGGCCAACATTCCACTGAAAAGGGGTCATTCCCCCTAGGTCGGGCTCTGCCAAAGTGCCTCTTATGGAACGTCCTCTTCTTCTCCGGTGCAAGGCCCTGATTAACCACTGTCCTGTCTCTGCCCCCTGATGGGGTCTCAACATCCATTTGGTGGGCTCTTCAGCCCCATGGAGGTCCGAACTGATCATCTCCCCATGTGTAACGGTCCAAATGGTACTTGTCCGTCGGGCATGGTCCTACACATCAGAGATTACGCCCTCCATGGGCTCATCAGTCACCGGGATTATAGAAATGTTAATCACATTTCATCATCAATATTATCAAACATATGCATAAGACCCTAATACATTAGTCAATAGCTCAAAGACATTACAAAAACCTACAATACAAGACTAGATAAAAAGACAAGACGTCTTGTTGGGCTAGTATCCACAAGAAAAGGAAAGTTTCCAGGAAGAATTTATCCAAGCCATGTAAGTGAGGTGATGTGGCTAGGGTGTGATGTCCCATCCCCAAGATTAGGCCAGCAGGGAGTGACTTGGTAGTCTATATGTTCCCGTAGACTATAGTCAGGCACAAACAGGGAACCAGATGGAGAAATAAGGAGGAATTAAGGCTAAACGATAAATTAAGCCTAATTACTTAGGGAAAATCACTTAAGCCTAAGTCAACGAAGAAATAGAA